>JARJDW010019710.1:0-17417 GCA_030264715.1 Adinopsis sp. GC000173 | reverse complement strand
TACAGTACTTCTTATTAGAAGAAGAATTTGATTTGATATAGGACCTATTTGGTATAGTTAAAACTGTTTTACGTCTTAAAGTAAATCTTATGCAAAAATGTGTATTTCGTATATTTCAGATTATACTCTATTAATTTAGATATTGAAATAATTGAAGTTGCAAAATAAAGTTAAAAACCACATGCAATACATGAGGAAATGCTCTTTTAAATACTGAAATTGATAAGTAAAAAATTCGAGTTGAGTATTTAAAATAGGTATTTCTGAATTCTTCTTTTACTCCGTCTTCCCCCTTTGGTATATTAACCCACCTTTACTAATTTAACTCTAATATAACACCATTAAATGAAGCAGCCGATCTTTTAACAATCAGAAATTATAAAGTTATATCAGTTTCTTAAATAAATATATAACTAGGCAGAAATCTTTGTATGTATAAAAAGTTAATTGGAACAAAACAAATTATACATGATGTAAGTACTAACAAAATTAATATATGTAAATTCACTCGCAAAATTAATGCGCTATTATTATTAATAAATGCTCTCCTATAGTATGAAAATCGTTTGTTCGAATCGATAGTTCTGTTATAAAAGTGTACTTTATTATAAAAGCATATTTGTTAGGGATAATATTAAATTTTTAAGAAAATTCAACAGCATTATAAAGGATTTTATGAGATTTTTAAGATTTTGCTACATTCAGATGAAGCGTATTGAAACAGATCGCTTTTATGTGCACTTTATATTATAATAATGTAATATTCTATAAAAATTTATACTCTCCTTCCTATATATAAGACATGATAATTAATTTGTAAATTTATGCATGCGCAATGCGAGCTTGCTTTCAAATACCACACGTTCGATCTCCCTGTTCGCATACATCTATTGATAAACTCTTTAATCTTTATTTATTATGATTAAAGAACGGATTTTGTAAAGATTTTCATCCAGGTGTTAAGTTGAATCCCTTCCAAGTCTACTATAGCATCACAACAACCAATTTAATTTCTCGTCGCAGTGCGAACTTAACGTCGCGTCGTCGCTGTCTTTCGATCTACTAAAATAATTATATGTAAAGTAAATTGTAGATAATATAAATTTTATTGCAGCATCGAATTTAATAGGAGCGAAGAAACATTTTAGCATCGTCGCATATTGTGTGCGAAAATTAAAGAATTGCAGGCGGTTAATTAACCACTCGCGCTTTATTAATGCTGTAAACTTTCTTATATTATATTATATAAAACGATAAAGTTTAATTAAGTAAACAAATGTGTATCCTTTATGATTAATTATTTGTTCGTTATCTCTTCTTTCTAATAATAATGTTTTCATTTTAAAATCGTATAAAAGTCAAGATTTCTCCCATTTGATAGATTCATTTATATAAAATAAACTAGGAAATAAAACGTTTTATGTAAGCAATTTGATAAATTTACAAGCTGGAATATCAAATGTTATGAATTTATAATAAAACTTAATTGATGCAATTAAAACCACATTTTTCGTCATTTATAATAATCAAGATAAACAAAATTGTTTAGATACTTAACAGTTTTGTATAAAAATTATTTGTTTTTAGGTAAATTTAATCATGTTTCATTAATTATTCCATCAAGTTTATATACAATTTAAAACAGCTACGAATAAAATGTAACTATTTATTATATTCTTACTTTGATAACACTTTTATACACTTTTTTAATTAGTCTACTTATTTTAAAGAAATACTCTTTTCGTAGGATTGCATTAAAATAAATAAGTTCACCCTAACTCACTTGGATTACTTGGAATAGCCACATCTTCGTTAATAAATATGTGACAAATAAATCAAATTTAATTAATTATACAACAAACGCAACGTTTACAATAGTTTTTGAAACGTAGGTATTTTTTTGAAATTTAGCAACTTTTGCAACGTTTTTATTAGTCTTTAAAGAATCTTGCTTTAGGACATTAATTTTTCATAGTATTGCATTAAAAAAGTCTAGTCTTACTTACGTGGGTACTTAAAAAATCTAATTTTCTTATAAAAATATTAATTATAGATATGCGCATAAAATGTTTCATAGTAAATAAGATCAACAGATAAGCACTTAACAATATTGTATGATAAATTACTCCTTTTAAATTGCATTGTAAAAGCATTACATTTAATCATGTTTAATTAATAATTCGTTCAAATTTTTATAATTTGTCTATTTAGGCAATGTATAACATTAAAGTAAGTCTAATGTTACACTTGTACTATTTAAAGGTGATATCAGTGTTTTTAGCAAAAATATCTGTTAAATACACATAAAAAATATTTACGCAAAACAGAATTGTTTAAATACAGTTGTCAATAATTATTCGCTTTAAATTACACCACAAAAACATCAAACTTAAACATATTTTAACTACTTGAGCATATATACAATCAGACAGCTTCTAAGATGTTCAATTCAACTCACTTGAATTACTTGGAGTGAGTGTCATCAATTCTTTTAGCAAAATATGTATTACATGCACATAAAATGTTATAAAATCATCATTTCAATGTAATTGAAAACAATAAAATCTTACAATACTCCAACACTAAAATATTTATGCTGATGAAATCATCATCATCATCAGCGTGGCGGTGGAATGAAATCATTCGCAGCTAAATTAATAGCAATCATTCAGTTTCGAGCAAACAGAATGATTGTTAATAGCATTGTCTAGCTAAAACAAACCATAATCATCACAATTAGCAGACAAACAATATGGCAATAAACAAATTAAGCACGAAAATAGCCACTACCTTTAAACGCATCATCATCTCTCTCTCAACATGGACGAATTAAAACAATAACGCGAAGATGAAGTAATGTTCCATTAGTGAAACAAATCGTAATCAATCATTATCATTGCAATGGTTTGATGTACTAGTAGTATAAATGCATAGATGATTAATAAACCATCATCGAATGCATAAAAGCTTTTAGTTTCCAACATTTTTTACAACGACATTAAGATTAATTTGAGTGTGTATGAACGAACGGCAAGGCAATGCAATGCAATCGATAGTCCAAGTACTGACCTGATTCTTATTAATTGTATTCAAATAATTGTCGGCTTGCTGTTTCTCGTAGAGTAAGCGGGCGAGCGAGCCCCGAGGCCGGTACGATGACAAGAAGTGCGTCGTCGTCTCCATACTATCACAATTGCTATAGCTTTGGTTATCGAAGTAGTTGATTTCGTTGATGTAGCAGGTGTCTTCGCCCATTTTGCATGCGAGTTTAGTAGCGAGTACACGTTGAAATAATATATATAATAATCACAGATCTTCGTATATTCATATAGGTTATGTTTTATGTTTTTTTGGTTCGATTCGTACGAATTCGTCGAGTCATTACATAAATCAATGATCCAGTTAGTAATCAGATTACATTCGACATGGCTAATTTAGTTACTTTGAATTTGTCAATTGAAAGCACTCAAATCTTGCACGATTAATTTGGCAGTAAACAAAAACAGATGATTTTAGCGTTGGGATATTTGGTTATCACGGAATGGCAGCGGTGCGTTGTTGGCAGTACTGCGACATGCGCGCCCCACTTCGTTGCTGTCGTCGCGTACGTACACAAACAGCGCTCACCGCTTGAAATCGACGACGTATAAATTATTTCAACCGGATTAAATAAAATCGCAATTATTTCGTGTGTTTGATTAGAGAAATTCAATTAGATGAAAATTTTCGTAGTAGGTGGATAGGTAAATGAAAGCACGCGAGAAACGTTTTTCGAATCGCATAAAAATTATTCGTGCGCGTGATATTTTATTAGTCGAAAGAGAGAAGCGAAGAAAAAATCATCATCGTCGATTAGCGACGTTGGAAAATCAGTCCTTACGGCCGGAAATCGCTTCACGAATGAAAAAAAAGAACGGATTTTCCTTCTCGACTTTTTAAATTGCTTCTTGTAATTTCTACTTGAGTATAAATGAGGTTTTTTAATTGGAAATCTGAACCATTGCCTTGGTGTGTGCGGGGGCGCGCTCAGCAGCGCGCACACGGGGTTGTAAAAAATGTTGCGTTTTTATTATAATGAGCTTTTTTCCACCGTGGTGTCTTCGCTGCTGCCCTAATCTTAATAATTTTTCGCTGTGCTGTCTGACGTTTTTGGGGTCGTCGTCGCCGGAATGTATAATTGAATGCGTTTGGAGAGAAAAAATGGCCAGGCACGAATACGACGACGACGCACATTCCGCGCGCTCGCTTCCTTAACGAATGCGGCAATTAAATCGTCAAGTGATATTGAATGAGCGTTTTATTCATTTAACTCATAATGAAATTAATTTGTTTCAATCAGCGAGACGACAAGCCAGATATACATGCATAGTTAAAATAAACGTAAATTATATGAGAGATTTCTATCTTCTGTCACAGCAAGCAATTACACTTTAAAGCTAAGTATATACAGTGTATTTCATTCATAGGAAATATATTTTTCAGTATCTCTCCTTTTAGTTCTTCTCGCATTTTCTATCAGATGAAAGAATGAGGAAATATCACCGAAAATTCAATTTCAGTAAAAATTTCCAGCATAAAGAAAAATCCATCGAAAGTTTAATATTTAAGTGGAGATATTAAAAATTCTAGGTTATAAAGTCCGCTTCATTCAAAGGTATACCTAACAAATATAACCTGTACTTTTTAGTGTCTCCACGCCACTCTTAAACATTGAATTTTGGATAGGCAGTTTTTCTTTGGACAGGGAAAGCTTTCTTAAGATTTTTTTTCTTTTATTTTTGGCACTTTTCATAAAAATATTTAAAGATTTTTATAAAAATTGTTTGAATAAGTTCTCCTCGATTTTCAGTCAATAATGATGAAAGTCGATAAAGAATTGGATGGAAAACGCCAAAAGATCAAGGAAGAATTGGAAAAAAATTGTCAAAAATCTACAAGTTATATTTTGTATATATAACTTTGAATGAAACGCACTGAAAATACTCTATATTATGTTGAATTAATAAACATACCTTTTTAATTTGTTGTTTGTTGTTATTAAATAATGTGTTCATCATGGTGTTGTATTTTCCCCAAGCCATAAAACAAAACAGTGTAACCTGCAAAAAGCGAGTTTGAAATAAATTGATGCTCCAGATAAATTTCTTTATCGACATTATTATTGTTGAAAGATAATAGCTAGATTGTTTACTAATACACTTGAAAACATTAATAATCACGATATGGTTGCGATAAAGCGTTCTTATAAAATAGTAGTATATTTTATACATTGCAAATAAAAAGTAGAAGTAGTTTGAAACCTCGATTAGCCGAATCTGTTATAACCGTCACCTCTAACAACCGAATCACCCTCACACGTTAGCATTGAAGGATATCTACATCATCCGGACTTGGGTTTTGACCTTAATAAGTTGCTAATTCAATGGTTTGTATTTGTTTCCACTTATTATAATATTCTTCTTTCTCATTTTCCTTCGATCAAGCGGCACCTTTATTAACCGATAAGTTGCATGTTACGGAATGCCGGATAATCGAAAGCTATATTTATTGAGTTGAAAAATTAAGAAAAACTAATTTAACAATATCACAGTTCCTAGATCCTAGTATTCGTGGTTATAAAATCAAAAGCGTTCGATTTGAGACATGTATTTAGTGATAATATCAAGTCATAGATAAACTTTCGCTCTACAATGTTTTGTAAAAGAATTAGCAATGTTTTTATTGATTTCCTCTAAATTAATATATCAATCTTGTTATTAAATATGAAGGAAAAACACAAATTAGTTTTATTAATGCAAAGATGGACTAACCAATTCACTTATTGATGACAGAAACGCATCTAAGTTATTGATTTAGGAACAAATTGTTCAGTTTTAACAACATTAATTTGTTGAGTTGGTTCGTATGATCTGCAATGACTCATATAAATATTTTATGCAATCTTTAAATGTGCCATTGGTTTATTTTAAATTAATGTGTATTGGGAATAGACATACACAAAGATATAAATACCCCAATCTTTCTATAGATTCTCATCATTTCGTACTCTTCGTCTTGTCAAAAACAATCAACTTTCCGTAAAAGAAAATTGAGTGGAAATCCCTTTGACAAAAAACCGAATGCGCATTCGGGTATTGTTTCAATCTATGCATATGTTTATTTTTAAAGCTGTTTGATTGCTTAGAGCCGAATGAAATTTAAGTACCCAAACATTCGGACTCTTACTACTACAATTGCATCCATGAATTGGTGATTGGCCGAATAACGTTGCAAAAATGCTAAAATATGCGTAATTACCTATTCAATAATTGTTATGCTAATAGAGAAAGTTGGGTAATCGCGACCGCCGGGTAATGCCACCACCTGGTCTATCTTAAAATTATTAGGTGGAAGATCAGAAAAACGCATCAGTACCTTGCAAAAATTGCGTAAGCTAACATACTGCAAAATGACGACAGTTCCTTAACAAATATATTAGCAGCTCTTACATATAATATTTCGTGTTTTCTTTTATAACCGAAATGCGCATAAAAATTGAGGCCAAATTATTCTTATATATAATAATTATTTCTGGATCTAATAATATACCTATATATAAAGAGGCATTCTGCTGTGCATTGCTGAATATTTTAATTTATTATTTGCAATAGATTACCCTTTACATTTTCTTGAAATAAGATTTGTCCAACGGGGTAATGACATTCCTAGCTTAATTTGATATGAATTTGGAAAAGGCAACGAATGATGGTTTAGATGTAAAATATGTTGGGGATGGTCCATACGGAATGCAGCTTACAAGACATTTGTGATAATTACAAATGTGATTTTTGTATATTTAGCGACAACTTTGCAATACAGGTATACCTCGCTTAACGCTACCCCGCTGAACGCTGATTCGATATAATGCTGTTTTATTTTGATTTTGAAAATTTTCAAATTTCTTAGAATTAATGCATTTTTACGTATTTTATCGTCGACAATTTAACGTTTTATCTAAACATTGTAATATCGATAGTTTGTAGAATATAAAAAATGCAAACAAAAGATTAATAAATAA
The DNA here is from genome assembly GCA_030264715.1 of Adinopsis sp. GC000173. Lineage (NCBI taxonomy): Eukaryota > Metazoa > Arthropoda > Insecta > Coleoptera > Staphylinidae > Adinopsis > Adinopsis sp. GC000173. The sequence continues at coordinate 10,360 of JARJDW010019710.1, read as the reverse complement.
TATTCTCTAGGAAAGTACCTATATCTCGTTGATGTTGTATACATATTTGCATAACAAAAACATATAAACCGTTTAGCGCTGTTTCGCTTTACGCTTAAGTTGCTTGTACCGACCAACAGTGTTAACCGGGGTATACCTGTATCTAGCTTTTTTACCTATTTTTTTTTTAGAGCGTAATTACCCTACCAGTTTCGCCATTACCCCTTCATGATTTTCGTGCCCTCTTTGATTTTTTAGACTGAATTACGATAATTCGAAAATTTTATATATTTATAGATAGTATATTAGTTGCAAATTATTCGTTATTTGTTATTTGAGAACAATTACCAATTATTCTTAGGTGTGCGAAATTCCCCCACTGTTCCCTATTACTACAATTGCATCCATGAGTTGGTGCTTGGCCAAACAACGTTGTTGCAAATATGTTAAAATATGCATTACCTACTCAATAATTGTTATGCTAATACAAAAGTTATATTTTTATACTCGACAAGGCGCGCGTAATCAATCTTTATTAATTTTGATGAATTATCTTGTAAGTTGCAATGCAGTCGAGCTGATTAATTCAATTAAACATTTTCGCCTTGCAAAAAAAATATATAAAAATATACCAACGATTTAATTGAACAAAACATGCGATTCAATTAAACAAAATTTAATAACTAACGGCACCAGCTCGCATTAATTCGCCATTTTTGCGCAAAACAAAAAACACATTTTATTATGATTACCTATTTCAAATAAACTTCCTCCCATATTATTTCAAACTAACTATACACTTACACACACACACATAATAAATAATTAATAAAACGCAACGTGTTTTACAGTTAAGCGGCGAATGCTTTTAGAATAATGAAAAATTTATTTCAATTTCAATTAGACAAACAACTTAATTATCTTAAATAAAATAAAATGCGTTATTGAATTTTATCTTAAAACCGTTGATAGCCTATAATTTGTTTCACATGCAATCTGAAAGCGCGCGCGCGCGAGCGCAACATAAAAAAATTGTTATATGTATGGTATATGTAACACAACATGTTACATTCATATGTATGTATAATATAACATATAAGTACATACAGATCTTTTACAGAAAATTATATAAATTAATAGTTAACATAATTAGAAACGGCATTATAATGATTAAATTGTAATTTCTTCCCATTGGATCGTTAATGAGCGCACGATTTAATGTAAATAATAAACAATACGATGTGGAAAAAAGAGTGCGATTCTATTTGCTGCCGACTTTTTTTACACAGCGAGCAAGTTGATTAAAACTCTGCATTTTTTGAGTTTTATATATTAAATAAATATATAAATCACAACGTATTACTTTGATATACCTACATATATATCATGGTACAATATATAGGGAAAAATTTTACAAACATTGTGTAAACTAACATAATGCAAAATGACGACAGTTCCTCAACAAATCAATTAGCAAACCTTGTATATAATATTTTGTGTTTTTTGTTGTAATTGAAATGCGCATCAAAATTGAAGCAAAATTATTTCTATACCTATAGGTATAATAATTATTTCTGGATCTGATAATATATATACAAATAGGCATTCTGCTGTGCATTGTTGAATATTTTAAGGTATACTTTGCACTAAATTGTCCTTTACATCTTCTTGAAATAAAATTTGTCCAACGGGGTAGTGACGTTTCTAGCTTAATTTGATATGAATTTGGAAAAGGCAACGAATGATGGGATAGATGTGAATTATATTCGGGATGGTCCATACAGAATGCAGTTTAAAGGACATCCCTGATTATAAATGTGATTTTTGTATACCTATTTAATTACAAATTTACAATATGTAGCTTTTTTAGCTATTTTATTTGTTAGAGCGCAATTACCCTACCAGTTCTGCCAGTACCCCTGTATGATTTTTGCGCTGTTTTTGATTTTTTGATACTGAATTAGATTAATTCGGAAATTGTGTTTATATTCAATTAGATAGTATATTAGTTGCTCTTTCATGTGCATTAGTTGCAATTTATCGTTATTTGTTATTTAAGAACAATTACCAATTATTCTTAAAGGTGCGCTATTCCCCCACTCTTCCCTAATAAAAATTTGTAGTTAACGTAATTAGAAACGGCATTATTATGATTAAATTGTAATTCCTTCCCATTAGATTGTTAATGAGCGCACAATTTAATGTAAAATAATAAACAATGCAATATATAGAGAGGATGGAAAAGTAAGTGCGATTCTATTTGCTGCCGACTTTTTTGCAACTTGATTAAAACTCTCTATGCGTTTTTTTATTTCTATATATTTAATAAATATATAATATATTTATGTGTGTGTATATACCTATATAATACACACATTACACGTACATAGTTAACAATTGTGAATAAATAATTGCGTGATGATTAGATGGAGAAAAAAAATGGTGCGGTTGTTAAGTCAGATATACATATACATACACACATTCTATTGTTTCCAATTGTTAAGCACATTGTTAGAATACAATTTCACGCTGTAAAACAAATCTACAGCTACTTGCCATTGTTATTTCATCTGGAAAACATTGTTTTACTAATAAAAATGTCAAAATATTTTTTTACTAGATTATTTCGTTTATTATTAAACGTCGGCGAGCTAATTAAATCCCCGTGCATGTTTTAATTAAATAGTGGAATTCATTTTCAAGTAAAATCGCTGCGCCCCGTTAAGTCGGAAAGTGCGCAGCTGTGTGTGTCTTGTATTGTACTAGAATTTTGATGTTTTTAGCATACTCACTCACACTACCTACTATTCACCGTTTGGAATTTTGCGATTGTTTAACAATCATACTCATCTGAATTAAGTATTCTGCGCGTAATAAACTTTATAAGTCATATCTACATAGTAAATACGAATTCATTAAACATGTTTTTTGACCTTTCCCATATTTCTTTTCGATTTAATTATAATACTTTATACATACTTAATGAATAATTTAGCAAAAGATGTTTTAAAGTAAGTACAATAACAATTACAATTTCGGAATATTTGAATACATCACAATAAAACATACAAAGATACTAGTTGATAGTTTTAGTTATTATTTAATATATTTCGACATTTCTGTGATCACCAGACCAGAGTACAGCAAATATAATCATATTCTTTGTCTCCTATAAGAAATGTTGATAATGTTTAAAGAAAAGTCGTTTTCTTTATATAAGTCTGATCTATTAATTGTCTAACCCAGGTAATTTGTTTTTACTTCAAGTTTCCCTTTTTCTTCTTCCTCTAATTTGTTACTTATATGCTACAATTTGCTGTTTTTCTTAAGCTCTGATGATCGGGAAAGCCGGAACATGTTGATAGGTGTTGGTATTTAAATTATTATTCATTTAATTTCTACCTATAAGTATTTTTATTACACTAATATACGACGCTAAAAGCGCATGTAGCGATTAAATTTTGTTTGGGGAATAAAATTTTGGGTGTTCGGAATCTTGTAAAACATTTTTTGGAACTATGTTTTGTCAGAAAACAATGCTTACAAGCCGTGGAATCAGTTAAAAGAAAGTCGAAAAGTATTTGAAGACGAAGAACGTTTTTAACGAGCATCGACCCTTGCCGACGTCCAGAAAACCAACGAAATTGTGCTTGGCTTTCTAAATATGTCTATTCGGGACTTGTTGGTATGTCGAAAGAGTACCAGTATCATTTTAGAAGATACTTTGGGCCTAAAACCTGGAAATTATTGACTAATGCTATAACGTTGACAATGCATCTCTCACAATGTACTCATTCTTGGTGAGTTTATCACTAAAAATCCTGTACATCTCAATCCACAACCACTGAATACGTCTTATTTTGTACCGTATCACTTATGACTACCCTAGAATCTTAACAGACCGCTGTGGAAATACTGTTTTGGGACGATAGAAGAGATGAAACATAATCGCCGCATGTACTTTTAGCAGCGTTAACATTCGACGTAAAACAAAAACTAATAAATGTTTTGATTTAAATATTGTTACAGATAGAAGCTCATTGAAATGTGAACAGTACCATGCTTCAAATAAAAAAGAAAATATTGTTACATTACGTACCAAATATATAAAAGGCACTAAAGTTTAGTTCAGTCTATTTTTATAATATTGTTTTAAAATTAAATCTACGCCACTTCCTAGTTTAATTATAAAGTGACTGTTGTGTAAAGTTGTAACTTTGTATATCTTGTGTAATTAAGTATTTCTTTATTTTTTGACAGTTTGCACAGCAGTTTCAAAGCGATAAATATTATTTATTTATAATAAAAAAATTGATAATTATTTTTTGTATTTGTTAATGCACTTTTACTATATAAAGGAATTTATAGCTAAGATAAGATTTTCCTTTTTTATTATATTATATATAAAAAAATGTATAATTTTATACATTATGACTTTAATTTGTAATTATAGATATAATTCTCACATTAAAGTTATCATTCGCTTGCTAAATTATTCAATTTTAGACGCTAAATTAATATCTATGAATATTTAATTAACTCTTTAGATTTATTAATTTTATGATAGCAATTACCACAAAATATTGCATAAAGAAGCGAAATCGCATGTATATATATAAATGTTGTAACATAATGCGCGTTAAATTCTTTCATTTAAGTAATTAAATCGGCGTTAGAGATTGTTGTCGTCTTTGAACATATAGGTAGGTAAGTACACTCTGTCAAATAAGTATCGGGAATTGAGCATTTAGAAAGCCCGGTTCAAGATATTATCAAATTGCTGTTAGTTGCTAAATTTTTAATACTATTCTCTATACCAGTGTTTCCCAAAGTGTGGTACGCGTACCCCTAATGGTACTCAAAGGCTTTTAAAGGGGTACGCACTAACTGTCTCACAAAAGTACCTATATGTAACTTTATTATAGACGTGCCACCTAAACTTTTTAACCGAAATTAAAATTAATTTAGTTCAGAAACTTAATCATTATGTTAAATTAATAAATTCATACATCTTTTCCCAAAAAATGCTTAAAATATTCAACTTAACTCTAATTTTAAGGAGATAAATTCTGGCAGTTAGTGGTGATACTGATTGAAGAAGATTTTCCTAAATACCAGCATTCTTATTTCAATTTCTGCGTCTCGTACTTATTGTTCTTGTAAATGCAATAATAATAATATGTATTTTTTAATGAGGGGGTACGCATTTATACGAAACTTATTAAAGGGCACTGCTTTATACTGATCTGTAATTCAATGGCCATATGTCGATTAGTTTGGGTAGATTTCAAATGTGTGTTACGATTTTTACAAAGGGATATAATTATTGAGCATAGAATTTGCCTAAAATTTTACATTGCAAATGGAATTTCATCTTCAAATCGCTAAAATATTAAAAAAGATTTAGAGTGAAACGTCTTTATCAAAAACACGAGGTACCATGTATTTAGACACGGCCAAGATGTGATAGAAGAATTGCCTCACTCCAAAAATTTCAACTGACGTTAAAATCATAATAGCCAAAAAGACAGACGACAATTATATTTAAGCAAGATGCGGTGATTAAAGTTTCAAATTCGGCAAAAAATGGCAAATTTGTAGAGTCTGAATTCACGGATTCTGAACCATGATAAGCCATCCCCTTATTAGGTTCCCAATTTAACAGAATTTTTGGTTAAATACTTCGCCAAAATTATAGAATGATCACCGTATTTGTTAGGTATACCACTAACTCACATATTTTTTTGTTAAAACTGCAATTAATACTTTGAAATACTCCTTTTTAGTCAATGAAAGGTGAAAAACGAATTTGTGGCGAGTATTAAATTCAATTCAGGAAAATGAGTTTAAAAATGTTTTGATAATATAATTTTTTGTTCAGGGGTTTACTTTGAAGGTGACATGATGCATTTAAATGAATAATAATTATTTTGTGATTTATCCCTATATGCGTATTTGACAGAGTGTACTTACAACAGATCCAACAATTATCCTTCATTGTCGATAAAAAGCGAACGCAATGGATTAAACAGAAAAAATATCACATTCTTAGTAAATTATAATAATGCATCGTACATTTAGTTTATAGTAATAATTGTAATTCACCTAACATGTATGAAGAAAAAAAAACAATATAATGTAAGATAAATTTTCCATTAAAAAAGAAACGACGTCGACGACAATTTCGCTTCATACTCCTTCTTTTTAAAACATTCCTTGGATGTATATAAACATATTTTATTTTTTATTATTTTTAGAGATAAATATACCTATATAGGGAAAAAAAAGAAACGATAAGTCGATTATGTTCGCTTTTGGTACGTGATGTAATAATTTTTTGGTTTCACTTTAAGATGGCGTATTTGTAAAGAATGAAAGATAATTAGATTGAAATAAATTGTAATTTCATCTCGGGATCTTACAATACATTAGCTTCCAGTTTCATATTATAAGGCGGACAACAACAACAACAACAAACGAACAAAACTATAAAAAAAAGGGCAACAAGAAGATTAATAAAATATAAGTAAAGAAGCACCATCAGAATGAGAAGAAGAGGAGGAGGAGGAGGATGCAGGGAGTGAGGTAAAAAAATGAAGAAAATCTCTTTCAAATTAACATCGTGCTACTGGTTTTTGTTAATGGACACAACATGAAGGATTCTCGTCAATCAAAACTTACTTTCCGTATGGAGCTCTTTTTCTTTAATGCATATATAGCCGAGGAAGATATTTTAGACACTTTTATATTACAAGAGTTATTATTATGTATTAATAATAACGAAACGAATAATAAGAGTGGCAAGAGCGAGCAGAGAGGAGGAGGAGGAGGAGGATGGTGAAGAAGAAGACGAAGAAAAAAACGACAGCATGTTCAGGTGTTCAAATTAAAAAATACAAACGCGCGCGCGCGCTCGCGCGAAGACTTTTGCTTTAATTTTACTCCTTTTCACGGTCAATTCATTGTTTAAGATACGATTTCGGTTCGTTCCCGTTTAATATCCTTCGTTTTTTTCTGCCTTATGTGTCATTTTTAAAACACAATACGGTAGAAAATTGAACGGCAAAAAATCATGTATAATACGGGACAGAGAGGCGATGCGGATTCATTAAAATTTAATTAATTAAAAAACAGCTTTTTAATATAATACAATACTATACAACGGCAACAACAGAAAAAAGTTGTAATAATTAATTATAAAAGTTGGTTGCTTGGAATTTTTATGCCAGTAAAAAGTTGTTGCGTTTAAATGCTATATTAAATTACAAATTGGTTTTAATGTTTTGATAAATGAAGAGCGGGGGGATTTATATTTCATGCAGAAATTGCACAATAAATCCGATGAATAATCAGATTTGTTATAATTATCTACGAAATATTTAAATTTTTCTACGAAAAAATAATCAAATTTAGATATCTAAATTCTATCTTAATATTTAGTTAAAATAATGATCATTTTTTCGTTTCTTTCGTTACGTAATTGACATTTAGGTATCGTGTAAAATAAATAACAGTTGGATTCAACTAGGAATACTAAAAAATGGATAAAAATTAGAAAAATTAAGCAAATTTACTAAATCTAACCTTTTTAAACAAAATTTTATAGTATAAAATATTTTAAGTAGATCCGTAATAGTTAAAATTCGCTATGAAAAACAAAGCAAAATAGTATTAATGATTTTTATATAAATTATAAGTGGGTACGATAATATTTTAGCGTCCAAAATTATAAAAATCAAAATATGTTCAAATATTAATGAGAAATTGAAGATAAAATTGAAAATCAAACAAAAATGAGAGTTAATTATAATTATATTTCTAATAAGAATATTATGTTTTATTTTAATTTTTATTGTTAAGTAATAGTTAATAATAATCCAAGAGAAAAGTTTTAAGGTGTGTAATGAAGATTTGATCTTGGCGTAAATGCGCTGCAAAGCAACAACAAAAAAAACGTTAAATAGTGGTGGTGGTTTAGAGAGATGTTGAAGGTGGCGAGTGGCAGATCGCACACACTCACACATACACACATGTGAGACGCAGCGCGAGCGATCGCGCGCGGGGCGGTATGCGGGGTAGGTGTAAGGAAGAGGGCGGCAAGTGTAAATGACATCATTATAACTGCAAAGTGGTCTCTCGCGCGTCTCCACGGTAACGCGGGGCGGTTGGGCCGGGTTGGGGGGGCCACCGTTGCGCTAATGGCATACATGACAAGGGGATGGATCGATTTTTTAAATTTACTCAAGAATAAACAGTTCTGCGAAGAAAAACCACCATCGACGTTCCCTTATAACGAACGAACACGTAACTTTATTGCAACACAATCATATCACATTTCTTCCAATTTTTCTATACACTCACACCGGCAACAACGAACAGCAACGAAAAAAAAAACCAGCAGCAGCAGCGAACTTTCGAGCAATTTTAAAATGGTGGAAGTTTATTCTAATAATAGCGATAAAAAATAAATTAAACTTTTTAAATTACTTTTCATTTTTTTTACTTCGAAATTAAAAAATTTAGCTAAATTTTATTGGCTCCAGCTATTTGAAATAAAAAAAACCAAATTAAAGTTTTTAGATTACCTACACGCTTCGAAAAAAAATTATTTATTTTGTGGGTTATTTTATATAAAACTAAATTAAAAATTGACAAAATCGTATAGCAAAATAATTAAACTATATATAAGTTTTTAACAATTCTATGATTATAAATGATTTGCAACGCTTCGAGTTGAAAGACACATTTAATTTGCAACGCATTTTTTGCGCGTTGCGCGAAACAAGCGCGCAAACACGTTGCTGCTAATTAAAAAAAAAAAAAAATAACGCAACGGAGGTGGTGATGGTGGTGGTAGGCGATAAACGAATTTTGCATCCGAGCATAGGAAACGCGCATTAGAAATCAAATTTGTTGCATTTCCGCGCGCCGCCTCCCACCCTCTTAAAGGGAAACGTATATATATACAATTTGATGATATCTAGATTTTTGACTCTCTGGCACAATTTAGAAAGTTTAATTATTGTTAAAATTGCTAATTAAGCGACAAGCTTTCCTCCACACAAAAAATAAAATAAAATAAAATAAAACGATCGGTTTCGTGCGTTAAAATTCACCATTTACGGATTTAAATCATATCTAGTCTGGCACAAATTACCAGCGCAATGTCCCACGGCGACGTTTCGTCTTTAACTTTATATTTTTTATTAGGTGGGTATATATGGAGAAATAAAAATTGGCGCATAAATAATCGCATTTATCGCCTAACGGCGTATTGTATTAATCAATGCGCTGTTTTAGCGTCAATAATTAGAAGAAAATGATAAATATCAATAGTTAAAATGACTTTCAAATCGGTAAAGTATAAAAATTACACAGAATTTCTCTAAGCATACACATATTATTATTTGCTGTTATTTTTCAAAATAAATAATTGATGCTTGTATAAAGTTATCTTTTTAGCTATCTATTAGTTTTGTAATATAAGTTGCAAAGAAATCTATAAAAAAACATTACATTTAAAAGAATTTAATTTTTAGTACTTAGAGAAAAATTGTTGTTTAAAATATAATTTGCACGAAATAATAATAAATTAAATGACTTGTTATTAAATAGTCTGAAGCCCAATAAGCTAGAAAATGATTGTCAAAAAGTTTGTATTTACCTATTATTGCACAATTTTCGACGTTCTCAACTTATTTTTTAATGTATTTATTTCGTATTCTTACGTATGTTGTAATTTTTTGTTTTTTCAAAATTGTACAAAAAGTACAAGAAAAATAATTAGAAAAACAAGAAACAAGGATTAAAAAAACAGCAAAAAAGTTACAGATAGCAAGAAAATTTCAAAAAAAAACGCAAACAATTTGTAAAAAACTCAAAAAAGTTGCAAAACCAAGAAAAATAGCAAATAAAACCAGTACAAAGTAAGCTAAAAGGTCGAAAATGTATCAACGACCCACGTACCTTATTTAGATAAATAAAAAATCGGATTATATTCTAAAAAAGTCGCAATTACTCCACAATATGTTACTAAATAAACTAATTTAAAAAACAAAAAAAATGTGACATTAATTAACAATAAACCCTTTAATTATAAAATATCGTTGTTGTTGTCGCTTTGTTCAGATGAGAACTGATGTTTGAAACACGCTAATTAATAAACAAATAAATTAATAAATCTGAGACACTTTATATCTGGTATTGTGTTATTTAACTTAACGAGTATGATTTGAAAAATCTCCCGGCAATGTATTTTAGCTAAACATTAAACATTGAAATACTTTTTTGTATAATATTTACAATTTGATTGATTTGACGTAAAGTCGTAAAGTTTTTTAAGCATTTCTGGTTGGTTAATTTAATAATCTTTCAAATTTTA
>JARJDW010019708.1:0-14846 GCA_030264715.1 Adinopsis sp. GC000173 | reverse complement strand
TGTAAACAATACAAGTTGTGAATGTGACACGTTAATAGTTGTAAATATGTGTGTACATGTAAGGCAATTCATTCAATTGAATTTCTGCCATTGACAACGCAAACAAAGGACGCAGCATCGTTTGTTTATATGCTGCTCTAAAAACCCAACACACGTATATAAATATATATAATTGCTTCATCTCAATCCCATTTACCCACATCTCTTCTTCTTCGAAAAGATTCACAGCAATTTTTTACACCGTTTCGTGTTGTGCGAGTGTGTGAGACGACGGCCGCCGGCGCAAAGACGTCAAATATCCTAGCGTTCACGCATTACACCATCATCCGACATCAATCAGGGCGTAATTAAATCTCACCGCACAGCGCTTATAGGTATTAATTACGCATGCGAGCGTTGTGTTTGGGGAAAAACTAGTTCTACTAGTAGACGCGAATTGATGTCATTCGGATTACTTTTCGGACACGCTGACGAAACTCGAGACGATTATGATGTGTGTGAGGGAATGAATTAAATGCAAATGATGATTTGTAGTAGTAACACACATAATTCCAAAAATGGTAAATCTGCCTTAGTAGATTGAAACATTTTCGATGTTTGCAATCTCATCTTGGTGAACTATAATTATATAAATTATAGGTATAATAGGGAAAGAAATCATCACAATTGTATAGTTCACAAACTTTCTTTAAAATATAAGTTAAAAAATAATAAGTTAGTACATCTAATACTAACCCAAATATTTTTGTGACTCTAAAAAGAAAAAGTGCGATATATGATGACTCTAGCTAGAAAATTTATAAATATTGATATAAACGCACAACGAGACATGTCTTTTTTTTGAGATTTTTATTAAGTTTAAGGCATCTTAATGGCTAACCCAAATATTACGATTTTTAATCATTCGAATGACTTCCCGAAGATTAATGCTACTCTAAATCAAAATGTTGTGAAATATGTTAAGTATAGCTCTATGATTTTCAGCCGAAATTGGAGAGAAATCGATTCAAAACATAAAAAAAAATAATTTTAAGCGACTCTAACAGCAATTATCAAACATTTTTAGTCTTCTATCAATTGTGCAGCGTTAAAATGATTAAAATTTTAATCATGTGAAATGCGAAATATAATTTTAACCGTTGTTTTTAATTCTTTGTGTTTTAACGAAATTACTGGGTATAACAGGACGAGAACTTTAGATGATAAAAAACATGTCAAATAGTCTGTGTGTGTGTAGGTCAATACGCAAGACGAAATCATAAAATAAAACAAGGTTGTAAATCAAAATATGTTATGTATAACGTGATGGTTTTTAGTCAAAATTGGGATGAAATTAATTCAAAACATTTTTTTTATAAATTTACTGGGTATATATACCGGACGAGAACTTTAGATGATAAAAAATATGTCAAATAGTCTGTTTGTGTCATTACGCAAGATGAAATCAGTAAAACAACAATAATCGCAGCAACAGTTGATGATGAATTAAGATGCGTTTGTTGCGTGCGTGCTCCGGCTAGGAAGTGAAGGTTGAAGGTTTCGTGTAATTTCCATTACTGCTAAACGCTCAAACTCGTGTTGTTGTGTTGTGTATTCGCATAATTGAATGCTTAATTAAATATACGAGAAATGATCGAACTAACACAAATCCGTCAGTCAATCCGAAAAATATTGAAGGCGGGCAATAAAAAATAAAAATAAAATTGAAGAAATTAAATGTTATGTGACCCAAATATCAAGCGCGCGTATTCCGTTTCATTTTTCGACGCCGAGGAAAATTCAATTTCCCTGTTAATCAATATCGATTAATTACCAATCGCAGCAAATTAATCAAAAAACACCGACTCGACTCGGTGGAACACTTTTCGTTTAGCTCTAAAACGCGCATTCGTCGTAATTATATGGAATTATGAAAATAACTGTGCTTTAGTTAAACGAATCTCGCACATTTTTGTTGATTCCCTATTACCCACACACATATAATTAATTATTGTAAAATCACTGTCTGTTGCGCTGCACATTATTACATAGCATTTTAATTTGTTCAAAAACGAAAATATTTGTTGACATGAATTGATTCCACACCTCATATATTTTTTGCCCATTTAAGAGATCGTAAAGATTGTATTTTAACGGTGTGCGATTAGTATTATAGTAGTAAAATACAACAACAACAACAAGACAACGAAAAAAACCGGTTGATGTTGGATTTTGATAGGCCGAATTGTACTAATGCATATTAATAGAAATATGTAGTGGAAATTCGATAAACGTCGGATATTATGGTATAACACGAGAAACAAAGTTACCTCGGTTACGACCCCATCTAATTATGTAATTCTACTTCGATATACGTCCAAATATCTGGAATGAATTAAATGGTAGCATATCAAGATAACACAACAACACAACAAGACTTAAAACTAAATTATAATGTGTGAAAGACAATTTCTTGCAGTTTTGTATCAATTTTCCTTTAATCGCTGTTACCAATCATAGAAATACTTTATTTTTTTAGCATCTAACTTTGTCATATATCACACCTTTTTACTTCCACTAATAGCAACAATCTGAAAAAGACATGTCTTTTTATTTGCACATTAATATATACAATTTTTCTTTAATTTTTGTTGCTAATTATAAAAACGTTCAATTAATGCCTATCCAATTCTTAATTCACACTAAACATACATAAACTTGTTAGTTTTGCACACGCTATAGTGTTAAACTTTTGAGCCGAAGAAGTGTTCGTGTATCATGTACTACGTATACCATTCGCCTTGCGCTCCATCCATTCCTCGTCAAGAACGCGCGCGCTCCACACCATCATGCTGCGTCCACTCTACCTTCTCACCATCATCACATTCATCGCCCTAACATCAGGTGAGTAGCCTCATGGTGCTCACTCACTCACTAATCGGCTGTGGACGGGATTGAAGGGACAAAGGTATGGGAGGCGACGCTGCCCATCCAGCTACGCACCAACGAGATCGTCGTCGAACGGCTGGCCGATTCGGTGGAGAATCTCGCCGAGTTCCTCAGCGGGGTGTTTCAGGCGACGACGTCCGCCATCGATGTGATGCGTTTCATCGTCGTCGGTCTCGTCGATTGCTTCACGATTACGATGCAGGTGATCACCAAGACGTACCTCTACATCAGTGCCTACATATCTGAAGTTACGGAAATTGTTAATGAAATTGAGTAAAATAAATGGTGGTTTGTTTGTTAATATGTTTTGTTTATTCATTATCGGATATTACACATATTATATTCTCTAAGTAAGCAGGTAACAAATTTATCAATTTCTTTTATTATTAGTAGAAATCATCATCGGATGAAACGGTGGTTTTTGGGTTATTAGCCTAAATTTTAAATGCCACCAATTATCTGCGTCTGTTTTTTTGTTTGACATTCTTGATATTTGATAAAAAGCGTTAAGATTTTTTGAGGTTAATTCAACGATTTAATCTTTTTTTGATCAAAAATCAAGAAATCTAACAACAGAATAAAAAACTAACGTAAAGATTATAATAATTAGTTATCAATGGATTAAATTGTGATAATAGCTTGTAAATCAATTAGGAATTTGAAAATTTTAAAACTTTCGTTACTTGCGTGTAGTTTTTTGACGTCTTCTAAGAAATATCAACGTCTTTTGAAGTGAATTCGACGATTTAATCTTTTAGCAATGAAAAATCAAGAAATCTAAGATCGTTTCGATAATATCGCGACCTTCTTTTTTACAAACTAACACAAACATTATAATAATAAGTTAACTATGAATCAGCGCAAAATTTGTAGTAATGCTTTTTTAATCAATCGACAATTTCAAAAATTGAAACTTTCGTTATCTGTGTGCGTTTTTTTGACATTCAATGACATTTCCTAAAAACTTTTGAAGGTTATTATTATAACCTATTTTTTTTCAATCAAAAATTAAGTAATCTGCAATCATTTCGATATTCGGCAACTTGTTTTATAAACCACTAGATGCTTAAAGTAAGTACTCACGCAAAATTTACTATAATTTGCAGTCAATTTCTGTGGGAGAAAAAATCAGTGCAAAAACAGCGATAATGTCTCTTTAATCAATCAGGAATTTAGAAAACTTAAAACTTTCGTTACCTCCTTGTGTTTTTTTACATTTTTGACATCTAAAAAGCATCAATATTTTTTGGGTTTAGTATTTTTCAATCAAAAATCAAGTAGTCTAGCACCATTTCACTAAACTTTCGTTATCTGCCTGTACTTTTTTTTGACATTCCTGACATCTCATAAGAAACGTCTACATTTTTTGAGGTTAATGTATTTTCAATCAGAAATGAAGTAGTCTAACACCATTTCAGCAGTCGGCACCTTCTTTTACAGACTAACGGATGCTTTAAAAGTAAACATACTCACGCAAAAATTACTATAATTAGCTATCTATATATTCAATTACTGCAGGCGACAAAAATTAATGCAAAAAAGTTTTTTTTCAATAAAAAAACAAGACATCTATTGTAGCATCATTTCGACAGTCAGTCGGCACCTTTTTCCACATACATAAACTAACGGATGCTTTAAAAGTAAATACTCACGCAAAAATTACTATAATTAGCCGTCTATGGATTCAATTTCTACGGGCGTAGAAGAAGCAGAAGAAAATCAGCGCAAAAAGTACGGACGATAATGCCTTTTTAATCGATCGGGAATTTTGGAAATTTATGACGTTCGTACACAATAAACAAACACCGTTACGTCAATTTCAAGTTTGATTGTTAATTTATCGTTTCAAAATGACATAATTTGTTCTTTAATTTGGATTTTATGCATGCAGCATCATCCCATTCGAAAAATTAAACAAGTATACAACAGTTAGGTGCGTTTTAAACTCTCTCGGATAATTTTCATTATGATTATTAAGCCGTTTTCTTTTCCAACGCAACCCGACAATTATAGTTATGGCTAAATCTAGTTTTAAGTGCAAAAACCAACCGGCGGGAAAATATTATACAATTAAGCTAATTTATTCACATTATTTAATTTTTCGAGCGCGCGCGCGTGTTTTATTGTTTTGTATTGCTGAAGTGTATGCAACCCAGTTAACGTGCAAACGACCTACTTATTATTACTGATGAGAAAAAACAATCTAATCTATACATAATGTAATTACTTGACGTTCATTATTCTAGTTTTTTTTATTGAATTCAATCAATTTATTATCATTGCATGGGACCATAATAATTGTGCAAAATCCCAAATGTAAATACAACAACATAACCTAAATTCGGCACGACGTGTATCATGTTTAAGTTGTCGCGCCGCTTCGCCCACAAATGGATACCGCCGCTGGGGCACGATACGCACATCAAGATCTACAACTGTCAGATGAAGGAGAAGGTCCCATTCATTGTGCGTAACAAGAATTTCGTGACATGGTATACGTGCGGACCGACCGTCTACGATACAGCGCATCTCGGACATGCCAGTTGCTTCGTCAAAGTCGACATCATTCAACGAATTCTGCATAGCATCTATGGCCTGAATGTGGCGCATGTGATGAACATCACCGATATTGATGACAAGATAATCGCTAGGAGTAAAGCGCTGAAGATTGACCTTGTGGAAATGACCCGCCGTCATGAAGAGGAGTTTCTTTCAGATTTGCGACGATTGAACGTCAAACCGGCATGGAAGGTAGTAAGAGTCACCGACCACATGGAGTTGATAGTGAAATTCATCCAACAATTGTTAGATCTTAGTGTGGCGTATCAGAAATCGGATGGTGTTTATTTTGACTTGAAAGCGTACGAAGGTGCATATGGGAAGCTGCAAAATATTCCAATTGAAACGATAACAGATTTTGCGTTGTGGAAGGTAAAGCGCGATGGTGAGCCGTCGTGGAAAGCTCGTTTCGGTGAGGGACGTCCGGGGTGGCATGTGGAATGCTCCGCTTTGGCTTCACACTATCTCGGTGAGAATTTTATTTACATTAAATGTCAAAAATGATGTATTACACTAATTTCAATGTGTTCATAGTGCCATCTTTAAGATTTCAATACTACTACTAGCTCTGGAAAGGTGAATTCTATTCATTTTCGGTCAAAACGCTGTGAAAATTTCATGGAAAATGCGTGAAAACACCAAAAAATGTCAAATTTGACAGATGGATGGATTTAATTTTTATAGATTTTTCAAGCAATTTTTACAGCGTTTTCTTTGTAAATCGTTTGAATTCACCTTCTCGGAGGTAGTCCAATTGAAAATGTGATAAAAATCGTTTGAAGAATGTGGAAAATCATTGAAAAACTATAAAAATTAGCAGTATACCTTAAATTGTATTGACTATGAATGAAAGAAGTTCTTAAATACGTTTTTACGTAATTTTCTTTTTGTTACCATGTGTTGTTTATATTTTCAGGTGAAAATATTGATGTGCACGCTGGTGGTATCGATCTCCGCTTCCCACATCACGAAAACGAAGAAGCGCAATCATGCGCTTATCACAGCAAACCGCAATGGGTGAACTATTGGCTGCACACCGGACATTTATACACCGCACACAGCGAGGATAAGATGTCCAAGTCGTTGGGCAACACGCTCAACATATCCGACTTTTTGAACTCGTACGATGGGGATACGTTTCGCATGGCTTGCCTGATGAGTTCGTATCGCAATCGCATGGATTTCGGCGAGGAGTATATGCACACCGCTAATGGATACCTGCAAACGCATCGTAATTTTCTCGATGAGGCAAAGGCAAGATTGTCCGGCGAGGTGCGTGTGCACTTAGATCGCGACATACTCATGAAGAAGTTGGATATGCTCATTAGCGAGGTGACCAGCTACCTGAACAATGACTTCAATACTAGTTTATGTCTTAAATCAGTCAATAGCACCATTGGCTTCCTCAATAAATACTTTGCCGATTCGAATATAAATGTCGACATTGACTACGATCAGCAGGATTCGAATCTTGTATTGCATGCGATTTGCAGCTATATCAGTGATTTGTACTCGAATTTTGGACTGAATATTAAGGAGAATGCGATCGACGAGGAGAAAATGAACGAACTGATGAATGTATTTGTGGGATTTAGGAATAAAATTCGGCTGGAGGCGTTGCAGACGAAAAATTGCGATTTGCTCGACGCGTGCGATCAGGCGCGCAACGATGCCAATAAGTTAGGCTACAAAATCATCGATCGCAAAATTAAGTCATGGTAAAAAGTCAATAATACTGTATTTAGGATGTTTAATTAAATGAATTGTTATTGTTTTTAATATATTTTTTCTATTTTTAGTAAAATTTGATATATATATTCCGTTCACTAGTAGGGTATTTGCTTGACTGATAAAAATGCGGCCATATTGACATGGAAATAAATCATTTGTTAAATTTTAATTCAATTATCACTTAATTGTAATTATTTTATTTGCACGCAAAGTTAGGACAAGGTTGTTGAATGTTTGTTATGTGTGCAATAAAAATTTGACGCCTAAACATATTTTATAAGAAATTTTCAGGAAAAAAAAATGAAATCTTACATTTTAAAGCAATTCTCATACACTTTTATACTAACCATGGAAAGATTAATCTTTTCTTGGAAGGAACTATCAAAAATCGCTTAAAAACTAATCAAATATTAATTTGAAAACAATTTTTATAAGAATTTAACATAAATTTTCTTATTTTTAAAGAATTTACTAGAAGTTTTCACCCAAAAAGCGATAGAAATCTCCAATTTTATAAGATTTTTCTCAAATTTTGATGTTTTTGAAGAATTAATTGCCAGTTTTCATTCAAAATTGATAGAAACCTTAATTTTCTTCAACCTTCACTTACTTACTAGCCTAGTGTCCTGCAATTTATATTAAAAACTACTCAAAATTACAGTTGATGTCTATAATGAAAATTCTATGTTTTTTACAAGGTATTATACATTTTGTAGTGAAAACACTTTATTTCACTTAAATTTATCAAAACAAAACGTTTGCAACCATGAAAATGTGCAAATGTATTGAAGAATGAATGTTATGAAGTTGTTTAATTGTTTTCGTATTAATGTGATAAAAAGTTGTTCGATTCAATTCGTCGCCAATAAAACTTAATTCATTTATTTTATGTCGAATCACCATCATATGCCATTGAATTAAAACAACAAAACGGAATAGGCGCAGGAACGTATATGCATTCAATTTTACGGATGAAAATTTAATTTGATTACATTATCGCGTTAAATGTGCCGATAAATCGCTGCATATATGCGCGTGTATGTATAAATGGACGTAGAAATCGCAATTGATTGTATAGTGATATGTAAGAACTCAACACTAGCTGGCATAAATATAATAAGCAAAGTGTCTGTGGCTGCTGGAATATTTATATATGCAACCTTAACCTTAAAACCGATTCGCATTTGATGATATAACAAACAATTCAAACGCCTACATTATAATTATTTGCTTTCTAGTAAAAATAACGAAATTGGAGAACGAGCGAACGAGTGCTGTGAGTATATTAGTAGAGTTCACGGCATGGCATGTGTTTACATTTATTTTGCTACTATTATTTTTTTTTCGTTCTATGAATTTCACACACAAAGTGGGTGATGCAATCGCATCGGCAACGAGGTCTCTGGCGCGCGATGGTGGAGCGCACCAGCACCAGCACCAATAGCAGCAGCAACTTTTACTTTCAATCGCAATACCACAACAACGACAGCAATTTGGAATTCCAATAATCGCATTGTTTATTTGGATTATTATTGAGATGCATCCCGTGTTGCGTCTCACCATGCTCATCGCATTGGACGGTAATCAATATCAACTAAATCATCCAAAATGTACTTGATTAAATAATTAATTAATTAATAATCATCTTTCACTTGCAAATTGAGAACGTATATATCTACAGATAAATAATTTATAAGTGAATGTGTTATTTATTGCAGAAGTATTTGCAATAACGCATATTAGCAAGAAAGAATGAAAAAAAAGTAGTAAATAAAATGAGCGAACGAAACGAGCGACAAAATAAGAAATTTTCTCAAGATTACAACAGAGCGAGCGCAGCGCAGCGCGCGCCAACTCTGAATATGGTGAAAAATTTTTGCGTTGTTGTTGTTTCTTGCTGATGTTGTCGCAATTATTGTATGTATGTATGTATGTGTGTACATTGGCATTCTAACGCATATTTACAAATTTTGCTACGTGTTTTATTAATTCGTCACATTATTTATCAATTTGTATGGAATTTGAAGAAAATGATTAATAAAAAAGTTAAAAATCTGAAATTTTTACATAAAGATAAAAATATTTACATGTTTTTAACAATTTTTGTGCATATTTGTTTTGTATAGACTTTTCAAGTAACGAAAGCAAGTAGAGTAAACAAAATTTAAGAAAATGTTGTGAAAATGATTGATGGAACAGCAAAAACATAAAAATATGGAATTTTTACAATTTTAACAAAATATCACAACAAATTTTGTTAAAATATATTAAATTTGTACAACAATTTGCAAATCTGGCATTTTTCAAATAAATTTTTAGATTTTCTGAGTGACTTGTATTAAAATTGTATAAATTTGTGTACTTTTTAGCTACATTTTGGCTCTCCACATAAATTTAAGTCTTTAATTCATGAAAATGTTGCCCACCTTTGCGCTGGAGAGCTTTGAAATCTCTACACTAGTCCAGAAATGGATGATCTAGATTTAGGTTGTTACCCAAAAAATGGTGGATTTTTTAGCAAAATTTTTGCCCTCCACAAAGCTCTAAGTCTTCACTTGATGAAAATGTTGCCCACCCTTAAGATAGACCTTTAAAATGGCTTACGGTAGTTGTCCAGAACTGGATGACTTAACAATGCGTCATATTTAGTATCATAAAAGTAAAATGTAGATAATAATATATGACGAGTACATTTTGTAAATAGATAATAATAACTATCTATGAATTTCCGCACGTGTTTAATAAAATCATCAATTTGGGCATGCATATGTGGAACGATTGCCCAATAAATAATTACATCCAGTGTGCGCGCATGATGATGGCAATGAAATGGGAGTGAAAATATATCACCAACAAAATTGAAATTATTAATTGAAAAATGGAATTAGATTATTTATATATGTACATATAGTTTTCCGAGGTCAAGCGGCGTTTATTATATATTTCTTGCAAAATTAGAAATGCACCAAAAAAAGAAACAATTTCTTAATTGCTTCTTTTCTCTCTGTGTTTTTGTGTGTGTGTGTGTTGCATAAATATTAATTGTGTCGTTGTTGGGAAATTGACGAAAAGAAGGCGATTTAATACATACAATAACAAGTACGAGACGTCGATCTATTATATTTATACATTTTTTCTAATAATAAATAATGAATAATGAAATTGTCGTTTAATGAATCGGGTAAATGGTTGCTTGTGCTGCTTGGTGCAAAGTTTCACTTTTGCTTTTCGCTGGGCTCCCACCACACGCTGCAGCACCACCATCAAAACGTATACATTCATTATTATTATTACTACTATCATGGTTTGTATGTATTGGCGCAAAAAACGCAAAGCAGTGCTCGCCTTGTAATGTGCGGCAGTAGTAGCTGGTGCGACGCGAAATCAACCATGATGATGCCGACGATACGTTCGCAATAAGACGTCGCGAAACGCGCGCGTTGTTAAATAAAAAAATTAAGATATTAAAACTAGTAACAACAACGATATTATAAATAAAGAATAAAGAAATGGGTGGAAGGATGTTTGTTCTGTTGTGCGTGACGTGCCTGGTGGCGGTGGATTGCCAGATGAAGATGTTCCCGGCGCTCTATAACAACTTCTTTCAGCCGATCGAGCGCGTGGTGAATGGCCTTGCCGGTCGCACATTCGGTACACAAAATATTCATTTTCATCAATATTAAACAATAATAACAAAGCTCAAACAAAGTATAATTAGATCTTGAACTATTAGTTTATATTTTTGCAAACATTATATAGTTAAATTGTAGGTAGTAAGTTACTCTTCATTATATGTATTAATTCTCTAACTAAAATTATAAAAATTGCAAGTTGGGAGTTCAAAATATTCATCTTCATATCAAGATTGAACTATTTTATTGTTGTAAAGCAACAATGTCAAAGGCCAAACAAAGTTGAATAGATGTTGCATTGTTAGTTTATATTTTTGCAGATATTTGTGTCAAGCTGTAGTTAAGAAGCCACTTTTTAAGAGTAGCAACTCTTCACTATACTAATTTTCAGGCAAAAATGATAAAAATTGCAGAATGGGGCTAAAAATTACAATAATTTTGAGGTAAATGCCTATTGTATTTATCAACTTTTAAGAATTTAGGGCATAGTTATTTTGTAATCATTCTTTTAGAGTACAACCCTTCAAAATATACTACATCAGATCGAGATGAAAGCTAATTGTAAAGCAAAGCTAAAAATTTCAACAATTTTGACAGTTTTATAATTAAACTTCACGTTATTAGTGAACCGTAAAGTATTGTTATCACATTAATCATTTTTTAGAGGTAATAACCCTTAAGATAAATTTAAGTCTCATTTTTAGGAAATAATCAAAAATTGAAAAACAAAATCATCGTTTTTTAAGAATAATAATCCCTGATCATAATTTAGATTATTAATTTTCAGACACAAATCGTTCAAAATTGAAAAGCAAAACGTAATTGCAAAAAGTTTTAATTCAAACTTTTCAAAAAGACCTTAGAGGATCTATTTTTAGAGCAAAATCGTAACTTCGGAACGAAAGCGAATCGATTTTATTGTTTTTATCAATAAAAAATTGTGCAAATTCAATTTAAGACTAAAACCCTATAAAAGATTCACTTGCTAAAATCGTAAAACAAAGTTCACAATTTGACACGTTTTGCTGATCTATTACAATAAGAAAACCATCCAACATTTGTTAATCAAGATGCGCGAATCATTATCTTTTTGGCGCACACGTGCTGCGTGGGCGTGTGTGCCATTGTGCATTATTTGGATTAATCATTGTCTGTGCGCTAATCGCGCGGAAATGTAACCGATGCGATGTTTGCGCGATTAATCACTCGAACTCGCAAAAAATACATATGTTTCATGTACAAAAATTATTGTCGGTTTTTATTGTCATTGAAAAAAAATTGTATTTGATGCGCAAAAAGATTTTTATCATTTTTTTATCATCAGCGCACGTACGTATTTTTTTGCAGAACTAACAAAATACAGTTCAAGGTTTATCGTGGGAAAATACACCCGAAATCGAAAATTTATTCGCGTTGTAGGGTGTTCACCTTGTGTGTCGCCGCGCTTTCGGACGCGTCGCGAATACCAAATTGCAACAAGAACAACAACAAAAAAACGTTTTATTTCTTCTAGTTTGCATAAAAAATTTTGAGCCCTATTAGCATATAAGTATACTTTTACGAATCTTTCCAACTATTTTGCAATTTTCCTATTAATTTTGCATTTTCCATCTTTTTGCTGTTCTTTTTTCTGTCAATTTTTGTGTGTGTTCTTTGAAGATTTTTGCTCATTTTCTAAACGAATCAAAAACAAAACGATAAGAAACAATTAGTTAAAAATACAAAAAAAAGGAGCAAAACTCAAAAAAATTGTAAAAAACACACACAAAAGGGTAAAAATGGGAGTAGGTGAAGAGAAACGCAAAATTTGGAAAAAAGGCATGGGAAATAAGCGAAAAAAGCATACAAAAATAACGAAATGGTTCAAAATATGTGAAGAGAAGCGCAAAAGATTGAAACTTTTCAGACCACCCACGTTTAATAATCGCATCCAAATATTTGCAACAATTTAAAAAAAAACTAAAATAAAGAGGATAGAGGAAAAGAAACGTAAAATATGGAGAAAAAGCATGAAAAATTTACATTAAAAAAATAGCAAAATGATGCAAACAACTCGAAAAGATGAGAAATGTTTGAACCCAACCATAAATAACCTAATCGGTGTACAAATATTTAACAATTAAATTAAAATTATATAATCTTTGTTAAATTGGAAAGAGATAGAACAAAATATTACTATATGGATTTCATTTGTCTTGACGATTTGAATAAAAATATAAAATTGCAAAAATATACTTGTGTTTGTTACATAATGTGACAACATCAAAATTGGCTCACTCAAAATAAAAAAAACAGACACACACACACACTCATATACAATAATAATAATAAATAATTTCCATGCTTGTACAGCGCGTTGCAAAATTCAGCGAGCCGGCGCGTACACATATACGTTCGTACGACAATTAAGTAATTCCCTCACATGTTTATTTACTTAATTGCATGTGGGGACTTGGGCGATGAAACAAACGATCGTTTTTATTCACGTTGGTTTGTTGTTGGCACGCGCGCATGATTAAAGAAAGAAAGCACCTTTTCGTGTGTGTGTAGAGGGTCGAATTGTTTTAGAAACCGCTTTTTGATTACTTTCACGGAATGAATAGTTTAGGTGGTTGGTAGTATACTATAGTATACCAGCAATCTATTAATTAAAATTCATTGTTTTGTGCATTGTTCCGTACTTTCCCATTATATCATTTCGCAGCAAGCGCAGTTTTTTATGAAATTGTAATGTTTTGTAGGAGTAGCCAGCAGTGTGATGGCCTCGACCTCTAAACGATTGTAAATGCACATTAAATGAAAAAAAAACGATCGCTCGTAAACAGCAGCACAAAAAACGTCATCTCAACATGCGAATTTAGTCGACTTGATGTATAATTAGTTGCAATTTAATTATTTTTGATTAATGTGTATAAAATTGTATAAAAATCTGTAAAATTATTGCAAACAAAGCAAAAAATGTTATAATAAATTGACAGAACATGTAAAAAAATGAGAAATAACAATTTTTGATCTCTAAATTATTGTAAATACATATTAAATTTAAAAAAAAAACTATTGCTAGTAAACATGTAAATTTTAGTCGACTTCGTATATAATTAGTTGGAATTTAATTATTTTTGATTAATGTGTATAAAATTGGATAAAAATCTGTAAAATTAATGCAAACAAAGTAAAAAATGTCATAATAAATTGACAGAACATGTAAAAAATGAGAAATAACAATTTTTGATCTCTAAATTATTGTAAATGCTAATTAAATTTAAAAAAATATTACTCGTAGACATGTAAATTTTAGTCGACTTGATATATAATTACTTATAATTTAATTATTTTTGATTTATTTGCATGATTATTAAAATTCGTCTTGCGGTTTTTCAACGATATATTTGAATAAAAAAGATGTAAATTTGTTTTGTTGCTGCTGCTGCTAAATTGATGTAAACAAAATAAAAAATGATGTAAACAACAAGCAATAAAACCTGGCAATGAAATATGACAATTTTCGAATTTGTCGTAAATTTTCTTGAAGCGTTATTATCGCTAATTGTTAAAAATAAAGAATTATTAGAAAAAAAACAAAAAATTAATAAATTTGATGTGTTTTTACAATTTATAGATAAAAAACATACATTTTTCTATCAAAATCTTAAAATAACGAAGATTTACCGTCAAATCCAAACGAAATTTAACAAAAAAAAAAGTTTATTATCGGTATGTGTTAAGGAATGTAAATTTTTAAATTTTTCTAGATTTTTTTAAAGAATTTTTGTCGCAAATTATTAGAAAAAACAACAAAATTGTGTAAAATTTGATGTTTTTCACGATTTTGATCACGATATGTCTGAAACAATGTGAATTTTCAAATTTTTCTTAGATTTTTTTTATTTAGCGCAATTTTCGTTCAGAATTAATAAACAATATATACACAATGTTATTACTAAACCGTTGAATTTTTGGCTGATTTCGTAGTGAAATATAATTATTGCAATTTAT
>JARJDW010019706.1:0-18208 GCA_030264715.1 Adinopsis sp. GC000173 | reverse complement strand
CAAAACACTGTGATTTTGGACCTCACTGAAATTTTCTAAAATTTTGATATGTTGTAGTTTATGACTTTCTGAACAAATGTTCCCCTGGTCAAAAAACTTTTAAATGGACAGTTTTTGAGTAGGTAAATTTTAGAAAATTTCAGTGAGGTCCAAAATCACAGTGTTTTGTGCGGGGTCCTTTGAGCATTTTTAACAAAATTTTCCGAAATATTAAAGAAATGTTGTACCATTGTTACTACTATTTTCATGTTTGTCTAACGATTTTGCTTTTTCTTTTAGGTAAGTCTCGAACATCGATGTTTTTACTTCTAAATCAAATAGTACGTCAATTGGTAAGTTCTGTTTTGTTCATAATTTCATTTTGGCTCGTGAATAAATTTAAGCCATTGCTTTGGCTCAGGATGTGGAAAATATTGCGCGTCTCTGTATAGCTGGTTACATATTAAATGATTTTTCAATTGTAGTTAAATGCAACAAAAATATTATGAATTAACAACAAAATTCCATCATATTATTTCTGTATATCTATAAATAGTATTTGCATTACAAAATCTCAATTAGTTTATCAATTTTATGGATATTATTGCAAAATTGAAGGTAAAAATTACTCATCATTCTTTAACATTTTTGGATTAATGATTTGATGAAATACTTAAATATGTCTAAAAATTGCACAATTTAATTAATATATAACTAAAAAAGGAGTAATGTGTTTATCGTATGCATATAAAGCAAAGTTCAATTATATTGAAAAATTATTATAAATGTATTTTTCTTCTTTAAATGAAACTACAATGTTTAATATTTTTTTGTTATTCATGAATGATGTTTATTTTGAAATGGTGCTAAATATAGCAGACGTTTATTGAAATTTTGCTGAAAAAATAATAAAGCATTGCTCAAGCTGTAAATAAATAAGTAACATAAGTACGTTCGTTCGTCGATAATCGCTTGCAACATGTTTAAATTAGGGCACGTTCCAATTATGATGCGCGCATGATTTATAATGAAACATATAATTAATTTGAAAGTTTTAATATGTGAAATAAAAAAATATGAAAACTTTAATTGAATGATAACAAGTTAATTTATCTTCTAGCAAATTTAAATTATTTAAATGAGCGACGCGTAATTTAAATATTGAATCACTAACCTTGCCCAATGAAGTGTAACTTTACCTATTTGATACCTTTAAACGCATCAATCTTTTTTACTTGATAGAGCGCAAAGTGATGGATACAGGAAACTTCCCATGATCATCTTAAATAAACAATAATCGATTTGGGTCACTCACTCTAACAAATAAAAACAAAAGAAGGGCGGCAAGCAAGCGATATATACATTATAGTTGTCGTATTTATAGTTTCAGGATATGAACGCATTAATTATCGGTGTGTTGTTGTTTTTTTTATTACGGAAGTAAATTCAGTTTAATTTTATTACGATAAAATATCTAATAAAAACGCGCAGCACACACACATACAAAATGATATATAATAAATTTTCTTGATGGGGAGCAATTGCATTATTAATTAGAATAAACCATATTTAGTCAGTTTTAAAATTAATTAAATGCGCATTTATGACATCCATTCGCTTTTATTGTTAAATTATAATAATTAATATCTCTGACATTTATAACGGTTTAATTAGCATTGATATCTAAAAATGCGCGTCGTCGCTCTAAAAACGAAAATTAAATATAAAGTTCAATAGTAGATTGTTGTTGGCAGAATAACAATATAGAAAAAAGTTTTTCCAACAGCACCAGTAACGGCGCAGCAGCAACAACATTGAATTTATGTTTGAAAAGAATTATTTAATTAGAATTTTCAAACTGTTGTATAAATAACATTAACTCAACTGCAAATTGTTTGTTTTGTGTTTTTGATGTTTGCATAGCATGAAACTGCCATTCCAATTAAAAAGTATCCATTAAAAAATATGATTGTTTTATCATCATCATTTTTAAGGCGCGCTCCTCCTATTTAGCCGTCGCCCAACGACGTTTTTCTTGCCGTAATTTGTGGAAATTAATTAATGGCGAGCAGCGGCTACGCGGCGCAGTTTTTCCTTTATTTGTTTGTTTGGTTTGCATAAGTATATCAAATTTAATTCGCTTTTTGCATTTTTGGAATAACGACGACAATCTGCGTTTCTACGTACCTATCGTTCTCTCTTTCCTTCTTCCTTTTTTTGTTGTTGCAACAACCTCTTGAGTGGTTTTACGTAGGTTCGCTTCAATGCTGACCCTTAAATCATAATTGTCAAAGGACGGTTCTCTTATCTTCTTTCTTTTTCCTCCCTCGAATCAACATTTTTGAAATTTTTTGCGGCTGCTTATCTCCTAATTAAGATATATACATACAACACAAAAAAATGTAGCGCAGCCAGAGATTAATAGTAACCCAATACGTTTAAAAAAAGTACAAATGGATTAAAAATTTGAATAGAGGTCACAATGTGCTTGCTGGAAAAAAACGAGTTGCCGAAAAAATAAACAACAACGTACATTCGTACAAAACACAGCAACAGCATTGCCGGTACATACAACACGAAAAAAATGGCAATATTTTTGCTTTTATCTCGATGGAGTGGTACAGGAAAGGCTTTTAGTTGTCCTATGCTGAATGTGCATTTATCTTGAATACTTTTTATCCAGCTGTATGTAATAAATGAAAGGATTTTGATGAGTTATCAATTGTGTGTATCTTGCACAAAGATTTATACTCACCATCACATCATGCATGTGCACACATTCATGCAGCACAACACGTAGGTATACGTAAGTACGTATAGACACATCTACAAAGCGAATGGAAAGGTTTAACGTTTATTTGCGACTAATTATCGGTTATTGTTTTAAGCATCTAGCGTTTATAGTGCCTACTACTCGTCGTAGATGCGCTTTTTTTGCGCTGGAAAATTGCAAATGGTAATTTATGTCGCTTTGTTCTGAAAAAGGGAAAAAGGCGCACTTAAATAGTGAAGTAGATGATTGAAGAAGCGTGTAATTTTCAAAAAAAAACAACAATAAGCAGTTATTGTTGGATAATAGTTTCAAATCGTTTGATTTTTGTCTAAATGGTTTAAGTTGCACAATTTTTTTTTCTTTAATATAAAAAGTTAGTTCTTTCTAGGAGGAATTGTGTTTGAAATAGTTGAAATGGGCAGGCACTAACACAGCTTGCGTTAATACAAACTTAGTACTACGTATTAAAAAAATATGTTTCTCTTTGGGAAAACGGTCACAACTTTACTGCTCCAAGATAACATTATTTGCATAGTTTTTGTTTACTACATAATAAATGCCCTTTCTTGTCGCATTAACGATATTTTGCTGCTGCTGCTCTGTGTCGTTTATAACAAATTAGATATTTTGTTGTAAAGTGGCCGTTAACATAAAAGTGCACAATAAGCGCCGCATATAATTTCATTGGCAATTTTAATAAATAAAGAACAATACCACATAATAATTTATCTTAGAAAACTCAAATTGTAATTTATTTTGTATTTTTAACTTTTGATTGAAACTAGTATTTTTGGCTTCTCACTATTTAACAATAAGCTATTCAACTATTTGAAGCTAATAGTTAACTAACAGTCGAAGCGTATCAATAATAAAATTTTAAAATAATTACATTTTTAATTATTTGTATAATAAATCTCCTATACCATGAGGAAGCAACAAAATTCGCAAATTTTATGTAAACTTTAATGATTAAAATGAAATTGAACAATTTCACGCCAATATATCTCACCTCATATTTCCTTATTTAATGTGCGATATGATAATAAAAAAGGCGCCATGTTTTGGCTGAAATCTAAATTTTATTTTAAATATCTATGAAAAGCAGCAGCAGCGTTGCTGTGCTCTGCTCTATAAACTTTATGCTCACTTTATATGACATGGAGAGACGATAATCGTATATGCATGCAAGCAAGCAAGGCATTGATGATGAATTGAAACGATGATTATAAATAATTTATATAATAAATGTATATAATAAAGTAATTGGTAATGAAATTTTCAATATAAGGTATTGGGTATAAGGTGTGGGTTTGACATATGATACCACTTTGCAATTTAGCAAAGCCGGTCTAATTAGAAAACTGATTTGTGTTAATTCTCAACAGTAAATTACAGATTCTAATCGTCTTAAGATGTAGAATTCAATGTAAATTACTCGATGTCGTTTATTTAAAGGGCGACGTTTAGCCTTTAAGAAGAAAATCGATATTCGCGACGAATTTTCTTATCTTTTAACTTAGATAATTCCGAATTAAATTTATCCAATTAATGGATTCAATATTCATTACTCAGCAGCCTAACAAACACAGCAGCAGGAGCGGGCGGCGGCGGGCGCTGCGAGGATGCAGAAAAATACAGCACGCCGTGCGCGTTTCCTCTCCTTTAAACGTATTAGTAAATTAACATGCGGGATGTAAATCAACATCAATTAACGAATAGATTTGAAACGATGCTTGAAATTTCAGTTAACATACGAATGAGTAGAGGAGGTATAAAATTGGTCGATATTTTTAAAACTATGCTTTGGATTTTATAACTACACGTACGCTCGCTATAAATAAAGCGAAACGTTGAATAAGAGAACACATGTTTGTGTATATAGGGTATAGAGGAAGAAGAAGGCTAAGAACAAAAAAAAAACGCGCAGAGTTCATGGAATGTGTAATATCTGTAGGTACAAGAATAAGATGAAGCGAAAAAAACGCGAAAGATATAAAATAAATCAGGGAATTATGAAAGTTGTTTCATTCCGGATTTCTTTTTATTTGGCTTGCGAGTATTTATATTCATATCTACGTGAGTGGGATGAATTTCATACATTTTGTATTTAAAAAAAAAGGAAATGCTTATTCTCTCCTTCTTTTAACGCGCTTTAATACAATATGTTTAATTATACAAAGCACATTGCATCTGCTGTTTTTATTACACATTAGTGTTCATTGATTAACAAAAAATGTTTATTAAATAAATATGAGTCGCATTTGTTGAAAGGCCCTTTGTTTTACTTGTCAATTGTATCTATTTTTGTAATAAAATTTTAATTAGTTAAATTGCAAATCGCATCACGGAAAAATGCGCATATCTACATTTATAATTTAATTACAATTCACTTAAATTTAATTAAAAAATGTTTACTAAATATTAGTTAGTAGGTACTTATAGCAGTGCTAACCTTATTCCAATTACATGTTTAATGAATACTTAAATTTATTTGTTATTGAATTTATTATTACTGGTGCTTTGCGTTATGCAATGTACAATAATTCAATATAAAACTTTTAATTGAATTACATTTTTACTTCTAGTAGTATTAATAATTAATTACCTATATTGCTAATTTTTACTTGATGCAAAGCCTGAATTTTTTTTTCAACTTAAAACTAATAATTTGTAAACATTTGTACCATTTTTAAAGCAATACACTTGCCATTTGCTAGAATATTTTCCAAATATTAAAGTAATACCTGCTTATTTTGTCGATAACTCATAATATTCCCAATTATTCAATGACAAGTGAATCAAAATGTAAAACGTTACCAAATTCCAAAAGCTTAGTAAATGATAATTACCCAATATCAAGCTATAAAGTTTAAACTTCTTTTTTTTATGAGACTGATGTTGACAATCGTACTGAAATTCAAGACGAGCATTTGGGTTTAATCTAAGCTTAAACCGAGCTTATTAAATGTAGGCCAATTTTAACAATACCCTTTAATTCGACTAATGAAACTTTAATTTTTGTATTATAAGTATTATGTATGCGTAATCAAATTATGTGACAACTTTTGTGTTGTCGTGAAACACAAACTTCTTTTATTTGAGTTTGATTACTTACTCGAAAATTAGTAGGCAATATCGAAAAATGTATGTATTATATAATATTATATTATATAAAAAAAAGTTATAACTTTTGCGATAATGTTGATGGTGGCGAGATTAAAAAAAATGTGTAACGCAAAACAGCAGCAGCGGCTTTGTTCGCAAAACTAATAGCGTATAAAAGCGTTGCTGTTCATTTGATTTTTACTTTCGTATATAAGCAAATTCGTTTCTTAATTATAATTGTAATTAAACAATGTTCTAATTCCGTCAACGGTTCGCTCATTCTCTTCTAGTTCTATCAAATTGTCCCTCAAATCACCTGCTATTTACATATTAGGAAATTCTCCAGCTATTATGGCGCTTACCAATTTGCATATTTAGCTCTATTAAGTTGAAATTATCAAAGAATTTTACTAAAAATGGAGGTGCGATGTAATTATTCAGCGCTAAACATGCTTATTAGAATAGCCATTATACAATATTAAATGATGGAGAAATGTTTGATTTAATTGTTTAGATATTAAAATTAGCTATTAAATTAATAACCATATTGAATAGTTTTTTTTCTCCTTTATTATTAACAGCTAACAAAGAAATTACTAAGGTAAATTATATTATAATAATATGGTGCAATTATTTACTAATAGGAATATGTACAGTTTAGGAATAAATTGCTGCGATAATTAGAATTATAATTACCATTTTATAATAATATTAACGTAAGCTTTTATGCGAAAAAATGCAATGCAATTGTACGGTATAGTATTACGAATAAAATGGATTTGATTTAATATTATTATATCAAATCATGGCTAATGCAATAAATGCGATGGTTTCAGTTTGCCGACGATGATTAATTTTAGCATCCCAAAGGCATGTATATATTAGGTCTTAAGAAAACTTTTTAGTGTTTGCAAGTAAAGTCTGGATATCCACTTCAAAGAACTTTTGAATAGACGATGTTAATCTATTTAATCAATATGATATTATCGTATCTAGTTGCCGTAATTCCAGCCATAACTTTTCCACACACATATCACATACACAGACAAATACACATAGCGATAGAGAAAGGGAAAAAAACGCAATGTTTGGTAAATAAATCATTGAACGATTAGTCAATTCACTGATGATGATGCTTCTTTGTGTTTGTTGCGCGCACACACACACACATCCATATACAAAAAAATAGTTTTGACTTTTTACAACTAACTACATAATTGAATTTTTTCGCTTTGATTGTTTTTATTTCCATTCACGCTTCTTTGATTCCAATAAAAGAATGGCTAATTTTATTTTATCAAAACTCCCAAAATAGGCGTAAAAAAGTTTTGCTTTTTTATTCAAGACGAATATAAAGTTGTGAAATGGTTGGTGGGTTTACGCTATTTAGCAGCAACTTGGAGGAACTTTTCACCATTACTAGTCTTTAGAGATAATCAAAATTATTTGTTATTACGATTCGATAAAATACGAAATATTCTGGATTATAATCTAGATGTGATATCACTCTTTGCATTTTTAGGCAAACGAATTCTCATTATGAAATAAGTATCTTGATCTAATTTACTTTTGTCAATAATATAAACACTTCGGGTGCTAAAAGCTTAAATGTTGGTCATATTTCACATTATTATTTTCATAAAGGCAAGAAAGCTGCCTAAGCCTACAAAAATGAAAAGTTTGTAGTATTAATATCTGAAAATATGTGCTGGAATTGGTTTACAAATTCTTGGATAAGAATTACTACTGCATCCACCATAATATAGCTTCCATCTAAGATTACTTATTTCAAAGTCTAAATAGGAATTTATAATAAATATGTAAACTGAAATCGTACTAATAAATACACAAAGTTTTTCAATTGGGATTACCAAATAGCCATGAAAATGCAAAAAATCATGAAAGTGAAAAATATTTTGAGTGCCACACAAGAAAGGAACATGTATGTCCAAAATGACTGAAAAGTATAACTTATAAGTATAGCTATAACTAATTCTGCTGAAACACCTTGTACAATAAAGTTAAGTAAAGTTAATGTATAAAAAATAATACTACTATTTATAAAAGAATGGAAATTACATTTTCGTTAACTTTATACATTCGAATGTAAAAAATATCCTACATTGGAAAACAATATTATAAAATGTTTGTTAGGAAATGCATGAATATTGCGTCGAGTTGCAGTTTATAAACCATTTTGCATCTACTTAATTTTAGATTAAATCAACATGAATTTTTATTCCTCGTATTTTCGCAAAATTGTGTTAACATTGCGCATATAGTTATTTAAAATCGAGTAAACTAAATTCAAGGAAATCGAGCATACGATAATAATATTTTTTTCGTATACTACGTTCATAGCGCGCACAGTGCATTTTTTAATTTCCACAACATTATCGTATGTAATTAACCGTTCGTACATTCAATTATTGCGCATAATTCAACAATCAATTTTCTCGCTTCCATACAATTTTCATGATTAAATCTAATTACATCTAATACATCTTCTTGGAATCGTTTACAATTTGGTAAACAGTTGCTCGTAACGGAATTTTATTGGATGCATAATGCAAAAATAATCGATTTTCATCAATATCAGCCCAACACACACACACACACACATACACACACTCATACATATCCATATAGAAATTTATTCAAATCATCATTTTATTACAATGTTGTAAATGAAACTGTGATGACATTGTCAATATTTGATATTGGTTTTTGTGAATACAAATCATGCAATTGTGCAGTTGTTGTGCACGCTAGAGAACTTTTTTTTTGTTTCATATTTTATGTGCGTTGTTCTATATTGTATTTCCATAATAGTTTTTGCATATTTAATAATAATGAAAGTACATATTATCGTTTTAGGAAAAAAATTGTTTTGGATTTAAGAATCAATTATTTTATTAACGTTTGTGTTTTTTTTAATTTATAGTGTAAATAAAAAACTCGTCGCCTACAGCTATTATTTCATAAAAAACGGCGTTTAATAAAAAATGAAATCAAATGATTAAATATTTTATTATAGAATCAATAACATGCTATTTTAAAATAATAAACAATCGTTTACAATAAAATATTTAACACAGGAATAAGAGGGAGTATTGTGTTTTTTGTTGTTTGATTAATTTATCTAAAAATGGCTATGCAAGATTGAAATTGAAACAGATGTTTATGGATCGTTTTACACAAATATTTGAAAATCTATTCGTATTAATGCTTTTCACTTTCGAAAGAGACCGAGCGACGAGCATCTTCGCTTATTGTTGGTTGTTTTTTATTTTGACTTTCCTTCGTCGTATTAAGCGCACATGTTGCTGCAATGCACACAATAATACATTTCGATATTTTCATATCACATTGCAAGTAGAAAGAAAAAAAGTCAATCAATTTTTGTTGTTTCAAATTGCATTCCATCCCCAAGATATATAATGTATTTTGATGTTGTCTCGCAGCGCAGACATTCCATAATACTGAAATCAGTGAAACTGAAAGTGGCTAATGAAGCATTGCGTAATTGCGTTAAAAAAATTGTAGCAGCGAGAAGAGGTGCGATGATTTTTGATGATTCATTGAACATCACAATATTATCAATGATAAATTATCGTTGGCAATAATTATTGGAAAAAATGGCGATAATTGCGCTTCGGTGTGAAAATATTTGTATCCGTTATTGTTGCTCCTATTTTTTATTTTTTGTGTCGTTTTTTTTTTCGTTGTTTTAATGCAGATAGATACACACAATAAAAACTGTGTGTTACAGGTGAGCAGTCGCCTGCTTGTTCCTGATGCGTATCTTGCAATATAAAAAAAATAATAACATTTTATATAATATTTTTTTTGCTTAATCTCTAATATACGATGTCACGTAATATCATTTTATAGCTATAAGTTTATGTATCTACAAGTATATAAAACATCTATTAGTAATTATTATGTTTTTTTATATGGCACATAAAAATATTTTTCGCGTTTCGTTTGAAATATTTTCTTTCTATATATTATATAAATTTATTTTATTTGATGATTTAATTTACTTTAATACTCTGTATATAATAAAAGGTAATTTGCGTTTGAATATCCATAATTTTCAAATATCTTATAAAATTTATATTCTTGTACATACACTCAACAAAATCAGATACTAACTGTATATTTAATGAATGTACGTATGAATGAAATTTATTACGAGCCTATTTTTACCTGGAATAATTGAAAATGTTTTATTACTTAAAAGCGGGTAATACACTTTTTCATTGTTTTCTGCAAGCAAATATAATATGTAATTCAAACTATTTTTCTTTTATATAAAGTTATTAAATGTTTTATGTAAGTAACTATTTTAATGACATATTATATTTGTGTTCGCTGATTTTTAGTGATGCAAATTTTCAACAAACTGCACTTTTTATACGATTTCTGATTTTGCTATTAGCGTAAGAACAATATTAAATATTGAAGCAGTTTTTATCTGTCTAAAGCGCGCACGAAGAAATGTGATGATTTATTAAACTTTACGAGATAACATAAAACATGATTTTTGATGCACCTTTGACAAGATATTAGTAAATACTAAGCGATGATAACTTTTCAAGTTTAAGGGGTATCTTTTTTTCTCTTTCGTGAATAAAACTTATCTCAACACATCAAATAAATTTTTAACGGTCGTTCCATTGCATGAAAATTTTAATCTGGAAAACTTTTCTAGTTGGTTTTATTTACTATTTTTATTTTATTTTTGAATTTGTATGAAGTCGTAATAAAGCATCAACACTTTTGGCCAAAAGCACTCGAAATAAAATTGAAATAACACCGTATTCTCGTTAAATTAAACAGAAATGCAAAGCTCCTCGAGTATTATTTAATAAAATATTTATACTACGATAAATCAAATTAAACTAATATTTCGCCGTTTATATTATTGATAAGTGAACGGGTTTGTTTTAATTGCATATGAAAGCTTTTGCATATTGCTTCTAAAGGTTAATCATTTCAAATCTCACAAAATTTATTTAATCTTTTAGTTGCATTTATTTATAAATAATGTATAATTGCAGTATTGTGAATGGATTTACACATGGCCAAAATTATAATTATGGAAAATTAAATCTCACTTAAAATAATAAGTAACTACATGTGTAATTAGAATAATATTAATCAAATATTATAATAATATAAGGTGATCTGAATTTTGGCTTCACAAATTTTCTCACAGTTTTAGAGTTTTAGAGAAAAGAAAATAAAACCGATACAAAAGATAATTATGCAATCTTAATATTATTTTCTATATATTTATTCTTTAATTTTATTATAAAGGATGTAACCATTATCTAATGCTTCTGAAATGTGATAATTACCCGGTATTTACATAAAACTATTTCAGGTAAAAGAGGTTTAAATAATTTTTGATGTACAAAAAGCAAAAAAACTTAAAAGTACTTAATATAGTCATAATCATAGAAATTTTTTGCATGTGCGCCTAATAGGAAAAATTAACCCAATTTCTCGTTGTAAGCTAATTGATCAAGATATTAGCATTTTTAAGATATTAAATAATTAAGCGTAGATAGTTTACACTTAATTAAGTAGAAATTATGTGAAAACTAATTTTTTAAACATGCATTTGCTGCCACTTTTAAAATAAACCTTGTTTAAGAAACAACAAAGAGCTTTATTTTATAATGAATTCTAGTTTCGACTTGCAAGTTCATCTTGCTCGGAATTTATTTAAATCAGAAAAGGTGAACATTTCCTTAATGATAATTTATTAACATTGTCTAGTATTAATTAAAGTAATTATTTGGGTGAAATTAACCTGGAACCCAATTTCTATAAACAATTAGTTTGGAAGTGTCTTTACCGAATGCTATTAGTTATCTATTTATTCTATTTAGCAAAATACCCTAACTAAAGTTTCATATTCACTCACCGCCCACGCTCTGATAGATATTACAATGTAACAATTGTAACATGTTACGTACGTGCATGCATACATACAGGCAGCTTTAATATGGATTTAATGCGAAATGCATTAAATTCATCTCCCCCGATATACAATATATATATGTTCCTACTACTACTACTCCTGTATTGCAGATATCTATATACATACACATACTATATCCGTATAAATTGTACAAACGTTTTCCATTGCTTGTTAAAATCAAAAAAAAATAATAAAAATATATACCATATATATTCAATACGGTTTTTCTACTTAAATAAATAAATGAATATTATTGGAATGTGTTGTACGCAAATATATTCCAAATATTTTTATTTACATTTGTATAAAATTTTATGTGTTTTCCAATAAATATTCTAATCCATAAAAATATTACTTTTATGTGATAGTTTTCTTCTTGCCGTACATAAAAATTTTCAAATTATATTAAACATCAAATGCATCATTGCGATGACTTGAACTTTTACTATTTTACTCTATTTTATTTTTTTACACGTTTATTTTTATGTTGCTGCTGGAAATTTTTGTTTTGAATTAATATCGTGAATCATTTATTTTATGGTTGTGATTTGTTTCTCGCTCGTTTTCTGTAAATTAATTCGAAAATGTGGGTGGCGTTGTTGTAAATTTAAATTTAGCAGCATTTTTCTCGTTAGAGAAGCATTCCGATCGTACGCATCAGTTCATAGTTGTTTATAATTACTCAACGACTTGTAGTGTGTATTTCAAAAGTGTAAAATATTTTTACACGCATAGAAAATTTATATTAAGACTGATTGTAGTTTTATTGTTGCCTTTACTCTTTGAAATGCGGCAACATTTTTCATATGCACTGCGAATGTAGTATTAAACATTAAAAACGTGCGGTGGTCTAAGTGAATTGAAATTGTTTTGTTTTTTAGTAATTTTGTTATTCTGGGCTATGATTTAGCCCCGGTATAAGAAAATCTCGCTCTGCTTGGTGTTCTTGCATGCGCATTTTAAATTATTTCATAAATGTGTTAGACATTTATTTAAATTTAGTATAACATATATCTTTTTAACGAGATGTGACTTAGCATTCGTATTCGTAATTAATTAATATATTTTTAATTTTGACGCAACTTTGAAGACTGGACTGGACGTATTCTAAAAATTTTAGAGCTTCACAACTCTAACAACTCGCACCGTTTTTCGATAAAGATTTTTCTGGAACATCTTTGAATTTGAAATATCGGTTTGTCAGCAGTTACCGAAGTAGCAATAGTTCAGTGATAAATGAATAAAAATTAGAAAGTGATTTATTCTAGAACAACTAAATCGTTGATGTTGAATGTTATCACATCTTTGAAGTCTAAATACTTTTACAAATTTTAGATTTGCTGGAATTCCACTATGAAAATTACTATATTTCTCTAGTCTAATAACTTGCAACGTTTTTGGATAAACATTTTTCCGGAGAATCTTCGAAATTTATTTATCGGATACTTAGTTTCACCACACTCCTAATTACTAAATGATTAATGAGTCAAAATCTGAGTGTCATCACAAATTTCAAAAAGCTCAATTTTATAATTCTGTATAATGATTTAGGCAAGAATAAAATCTTAGATGTTCCTACATTAAAGTCTCGAAATTTTGTCAAATACTTGAGTTTAAAAGACAACAGACGTTATTTGGTAAAATATCTATGAATTTGAGAAGTATTGGCTTCTCAGAACTTCAAAGGTTTGTAATAATCCCGTAATTATTCACTGATAAATGGATCAAAATGTGAAAAATCACCACAAATTTCAAAAAGCTCAGTTTTTTTATAATTCTGTGTGATGATTTTGGCTATAGAATAAGTAATTCGTTTATGTTTCCACTCGCTTTTGAAATGATTTCGAAAATGTGTTTGACGTTTGTTTAAATTTAGGAATATTTTTCTTTTTAGTGAGCATTCGAATCGTACAGTTATCCGTTAGCACTTGAGCATAATTACTAGTACACTTTCAGATTGAACATGTTTATTTTTAAAGTACAGGTGCGAAGAATAAACATATTTTTGGTTTTTTTCTCGTTCGTCTTTGGAAAGCGTAAAATATTTTTAAACGCAATCTATTTTTATCATATAAATATTACAAAACAACGAATATCTAAAATCTTTAATATTTTAATAATATGAAAATCTGGCGTCAAATGCACATATTTCATAATATTGTTAAATCTATATTTAAAGCCGATTGTTGTTACCAACTCGAACTCAATTATAAATATGTACATACTACATATACATACTATACATATATTGAAGATTTTCAATATTGCTGCGTAGTGGTGTGATGTAACACGAATTACAAAACGTTGTTGATGATTTGATTTAATACTAAAAAATGAAGCTGGGAAATTGCTAATTTCATATTGGAAATGCGACGATAATATCTTGATAGGTTTTAATTCATTTTCATTTTTGCAGTTATATAATCCATCTATATGTAAAACGTATATTTCGAAATATTCACGGTGAAAAATATTAATGTTAATATACAAATAGTAGGAAATTGTTATGAAATTGAAACGTTTTTGTTGTTTTTTTTTTAAAGATAAATGATTTTGACACATTTTGGAGGAATCAATGTGAATATGTTATGTTTTTTTTCTAGTCAATAACGCCAGACGTTCCATATTTTATCGTCCGAGTGGCAAAAAAATCGGCGCTAGTTTTTAGTTAAGTTAACATTTATTTATGATTTCAATTTTTCATACGCGGAAAAATCGAAATTAATACGCCAAACATTCGACGCTACACAAAATATTATTGTTTATTCATAAATAGCGCAAAAATGATTAAACACGGTTTACATTGTTTGTTGCGTTTTTCCAATTTTTCATTTTAGGAAAATAATAAATTGCGTATGTGTTTTGCGCAGATAAAGGTATTAAGCGCATATTATTTGGTTGTTGTGGAATAAATACGATATAATAACATAATTTAATTAGAATTTGCAATATTTGATCCCGATTGCTGTGTTCCATACATATATACAATATATATGCCAGATAATATAATATGCAGTTGCTAAAGGATATTTGTAAACATTGCTATTTACCGCATAAAATAAAACTTCAATTAAAATGATTTGCACATACAATGTGTTATAGTAATCCGATGAGATGCGAAATTAATTATATTAAAGTTAAATTAAAATACGAAATTGTTGTAGCAGAGAAACGAATTTATTTGATATGGTTATTGTAATGTGTCATAATTTCCTTGTAACAATCTGTATTTTGCGACTAAAGAGATTAAAAAAGTACGGCTTGAAGTAAAATATTTATTTTCTTGACTTTGTTAATGTAAAATGTTAAATTGATTATAGAAAATAAGCTTTAACGTTTAACGAAGATTTTGGGAGAATTAAAATGTATTTAAGTTAAACTGTATTACTATTTACGTAAATATTGTTATTTTCCATGCATAAAAGGTACTTGAGAGGTTTTATTGTATTACAACGATGATAACATATTATATTAATTTTAAAAAACGCATTATTACTACTTGACAAGTTTAAAATATAATAAGCTTGAGCTTTTTGTTTCATACAAATCGATTTCGACTATAGTTTGTTAATCAAATAAAGTTAAATATTTAGGATTTTAATTAAAAAGAAATTAAGAACTTTTTTTGCATCAGTTATTTTATAATTTTTGTTATATTGTCCTAAATCATTTTTTATCCAAATAGAGCCGAGTATACTAACGCAAAGTTTACAAAGTTTTTGTTTGGAAGTTAACATTTTAGATTATACATACTTAAATTTATACAAGCAATATCAAATGTATAAAATAGATAGTTTCCATAAATTTCAATAGCAGATAGATTCACTCAAAACAATCAACGTACGCTTGTCACTATTTATTATTTAGTAACCATTCAAATAAATATTAAAGATATTTAAATTCTTTCTTGTACATTAAATGAATACTCCTTTTCAACCTTGTGTAAAAAATGTCTCCATTTAATTTAAATATTGTAGTAAGAAAGTTTTCAAATGTCTAGTGGTAAAAGAGTTGAACAAGGGAATGCCTACAACATTTGCAGAATATTTTAGACTTTTTTTGGATAATTTTATTAAATAAGAAAAAACGTTATTTCACTACTTGAAAATGTATGCTTTCATCTTAGTTTTAAACATCTATAAACATAATTTCCTACTCAAATATATTAGAAATATTGCTTAAAACATTATAAATAAAATAAAGAACATTTGCAAAATTTATGAAT
Source organism: Adinopsis sp. GC000173 (assembly GCA_030264715.1). Taxonomy (NCBI): domain Eukaryota; kingdom Metazoa; phylum Arthropoda; class Insecta; order Coleoptera; family Staphylinidae; genus Adinopsis; species Adinopsis sp. GC000173. The sequence goes on along the minus strand of JARJDW010019706.1, from coordinate 2,131 downwards.
ACCTAAAAAAGTATTTTAGGCTTTTGAAAGAATTTTTACTTTATGTGGCGCAAGATGATAAAAAATTGGGTGACATTTTTTTAAATAAAAAACACGCATTTTTACTACTTGAAATATGTATAAATTTGCTTTCATCTCGCACTTAGTACAAATCGATTTCTAATTCAATTTCAATAAAATATTGAATTCAAGGAGAGGAAAAATGATTATTATTACACATGTTGATGTCATCTTAGCTGTCAGTCAGTCAATCGCACACTGACAAGACAAGGAGCAAATTAACGAATTTAATAAGAACTAATTGCACATAAAATTGCATATCTTTACCGCACATCTGTTGCTGCATTATGGTGAAAAAGCAAAAACGAGCGAGGTGAATAAAACAAAAAAGAAATATAACTACGGCGAAAACACTATTTTATATGAGTTGTTTATACAACAAGCAGCAACAAGAGCAATGTTGAATGATGATGATGAAAAAAACAAGCAAACGGCAAACAGCAACGATGAAATGAAGGTAAAGAGTTGTCATATGAATTGTATACAAGTAATGTCCTTTTTATTCTCAGTGTGTTGGGTTTTTTTCTTTTGCGTCTTCGAAGTGGCCAAGTTGCATGTGTGTATATATGTGTGTGTGTGTATGAGTGCATGATCAATAATTCAAAATGTTTGAATTCCGCGCTCGGGGCCACTTGTTCTTTTGGCTGTCATTCACCCACACACGACCGGCTCCGATATCCGCCGATCTTATAAAATGTGTATCGTACTTTCCTGTCAGCTGCTTGCTTTCACAGCGTTGCGACGTTTCGCTTGCTTAGTAAAACTTTAGTTTTCAATTTTATTTGTTTATATGTCCTGCTAAATGTGTGCTGTGTGAATTATATCAAACTGTATTTGTATATATTTCAAGAAATAGAAGCGCTGCAACAACCACAACACTCAACATATTGATTTCGATGGAAGTGTGTGTACACAATTGGTTAAACTACTAGCAGGTATGTGTGCATGTAGATGTAGATGTGTGTGTATGTATTCGGTATGCATGTGTATATGTGTGTGTGCGTTGTGTAGCGTTCTAGCATGTGTTTGGGTTTTCGGTGTAGGTTAGAGAAGGACACGAGGTTATGCACCCTAGTCAATAAACCACGCCCCGATGTTAATATTATTTCGCTGTATGAAAATGCAGGTTGATTAGCGCGTTCGTGTGTTGCGACACTGTCCCATACCTAGCCGAATTCGTATGCATTTTCGTTTCCATTTCACCCATATATCGCTAACGAATCGAATTGATTTCGTTTCTTCGTTCGATGCAAGCGATGTTTTTGTTATTGTTAGTATAGCATGGTACTCGCGCATACTATCGCACCGAATCCGCGACCCGAACGCGCACGAAACGAGCGCGCACGAGACGAATTTTACACATGATGTTGGATTTTCGCTTCTTTTAACGAACTTTAACGTTTCAAATTGATTTCATTCAAACGCATTTTCATATCGGCCATGCACTTTGAATGCACTTTGTTGACACAATCGAATTTTATCTAAAACATGCTTAATCGATTCTGTGTGTGTCGTCGTTGTGTGATATCACATCACAACATCGCATATATACGACGACAAAACCTTGATGTATGTGTGTTAACGTGCATTTTCCCGCCAACTTTCGGAATTTTGTTGCCGCAGCCTGTTTTACGAAATTCATCAATTAATAATTCATTTTTGTCGTTGTTGTTGTTTGTTGCTGGTGGAATAGTTTTGCACTTATATCATCGTAGCAACATTAATTGCTAGATTGATCATCATGCACAATTTAAGAAATTATGTCTTAATTTATCAGTTTTAATTTATTGATGTTGATGAAATGAATAATGAACGCACAATGAAGTATAAATGTGTTAGCTGTGCCATTTATTCAAGAAAAAAATACGCAACCATCGATTTTTTGTTTATATTTATTCAATAATTAGGAAAAATGATTCAGCAACGATTTGTTAATTAAATTGATCAAGAAAGAGAGAAAAAAAATTTGAAATGTGACCCGGATTTACACGTGTTGGCAATTTTTTACTCAATATAATTATAGATTGGTTAATCGGTTTGAATCTGCCTAGCATATTTCCATCGATAATTA
>JARJDW010019702.1:0-72206 GCA_030264715.1 Adinopsis sp. GC000173 | reverse complement strand
TTGACAATTTAATTTTTTCTCTCTCCTTCGTGTTACGATTTTATACGATTTTACGATTGCATATATAATGACTGTGTAAATTTTCAATTTATTCTATTACATAATTTTAATTTCACCACACTGAAGTATCATTAGGATTTAAATACTCGTAACCTTTATAGGTATTCGGAATGATGAGAAAAGTTAGTTTCATTAACTGTATCACTAGATAGCCTGAACGTACGACTATTTATTTCATATTTGAAATGATAAAATATTAATAACTCATTTCGTTAAGTATAGTCTATCTTCTTTAATTACGTTTAATAATCAATTTTAGCAATTTGGGGTCTTTTAAAGCAAAATGTGAGAAAAAATCGAATTACAATGCGGAAAATGAGAATTTTTCGCATGCGTAATCATAATAACACTATTTTTCATTTAAAATATGAAAACTATTTCTCACACTAAATGAAGCACTAGAATTTAAATGTACTGCTGTCAATATATCTTGTAATCAAATGATAAAAATAATGACTACTGTTTCTACGTCACTTATTTCACATACATCTTTAAATCATAAAAACGCTGCGTTCCTTATTTCACTTTCATCTTTAAATCATAAAATATTAATAATTCAAGCCGAAAATATCTCATTCATTCATATTTAATATCAGAGTTTGACAATTTTGTGGCAATTTGCTGATTTCTTTTTCTTTTTAAGCGAAATTTAAAAAGTATTAGTTTTTATTTTGCGTATTACAATGCAAAAAATATGCGCTTTTTGCACACACAATAATCAATTAAACGATTACTTTTTTTTACAATTATTATAATTTTTATCACTTTTATCTTTAGACGATAATTCTTCCCTTTCTATTCCTTATTTCTTAAACCTAATTTTCTTTTTAAACTATTTCTTAAACTAAAAATTCTGCATTACTAGAATTTAAATGTACTGCTGTCGATGTATCCTGACTAACCTAACTCACTAAAGTAATGATAAGAAAAATGTGAGTGACTTCTTTAACTGCGTCACTTATTTCACTTTCATCTTTAAATGATAAAATATTAACGATACGTTTGGCAAACCCCAAAAAATATCTCCTTCATTCATATTTAATACTTGACTTTGACAATTTTGTGGCAATTTGTTTTTTTTTCCTTCCCACGCTCTCTTTCTCGCTCGCTTTGTAGGCGAAATGTGAAAAGAATCTCTCCTTCTTTTTTTTATTCGAGTGTTGGAAATTATCAGTCGAAAATCGCTATTGTGGAAATTTTATGATGCCACGTTGCAATTTGGGTTTTGCTACCTACCGCTCTTACATTATGAGCGTAATCTCTGAAATGTTCCCCGGAGACATGTAGTTCCAACCTTTAAAGCTTGTAATTCAGCCAGGATTGTTTTCAATTGGTTACTTAATACGATTTTAGGTTACCTCAACAAACATTTTTAATTAGAGCCGGATATGTAAACATTTCGTATTTGATATGCCACGTTTTAGCGGGGAATTTTTGCTCTCCAGCCTGCCTACTCTGTTGTTATACAAATGTAAATATGTTGGGGAAAAGAAAAATATGTAGGTTTTTAAATCCCTCTGGCAGCAAGGACTACAAACAAGAATGTCGTAAAAAATGCGTAGCGAAATTTATTGTTGTTGCATACAACTTTTGCCTGCCTGCCTTCCTTCTCCGCCGACAATATAACGGACAGAACATTATGCAGCTGAGCCGTACTTTTTGCGGATTGATACACTTCAGCTTATCAGTTAGATTTCAAATAAAGAAAGCGACTCAATATATGTACTTTATATGCGATTTTATTTTTATTCAATTCCTCGCTCGATGCGGCTGCTTGATGCAAGCAAGGAGATTGTTTAATATCGACATATGTATTTGCATTAAATCTACCTGGATTCTTGTCGATAAACGCCGCCGTCCTGCAATAGCAGCAGCGCACATTTTCCTGCGATTTTGCTGTGATGAAATGAGATGTGGTGGCGGTGGTGTAGCCAAGAATCATTAAAGTAATCGACTTCGTTTTTTCTTTTTTTTTTGAAGATATATTGCGTATGGTTTTTCCTCTCGTTGCGTAAAACACGCTTTCTCCCTTCGTCTCTTCTTGTCCGGAAAATCAGTGCGTGTACTGCTGATGTAGAAACACACACATTCTACTTGATCAATAAATAATTTTTCAACAATTGGCAACGCTATCGGGCGAAGATAAATTTTGCGAAAGTAGACAATGACAATTTTGATTCACGCAAATAAGCTTCGAGCGCCAGCTATACAATAAAAAGATTTATTTGCAAGAAGCAGGAGGAAGAAAAAAAATAATAAAAAGTATTTTTGTGTAAGAATAGGGAATCGGAAAAGTATTATGTCGTTCCTAATTTTAATCTTTTTTTATTCAATTCGTCGACCCGTTTTGCCTACACATTCGCATGATGATCCACTCGTCGCCAATCCCAAGCGTAATTGCCTAATTTTCATTCATAAAATCGTAGATTTCCTATTAATGCCTCCATGGACATTATCGTTTGTCACTGCAATAATTGAATCCCAACAAACTTTCAAGATTAATTTATTTACAGCAGCCTACACGGGAAAATCTTATAATATGCGTGTGTTACAAAAGGCAGGCAGGCGGCGGGCGGCAGGAAAACGTGTGCGGCGCGCTTATACGTTTTCGCATATTACGAAATTTCGAAAAATATATAACAACAACGCACGTGTATGTACATTTTTTACTTTATTGCGAAAAACTGTATATTATATAATATGATGTAGATACGTATATAACGCGCAATATTTTATGATAATGCTCTTTTTGTGTCACGCTTTTATTACAAAATATTGATATCCACTTGCAGAATTAGGTGCGGTATACATAAAATGCACTTTAAAGCAGTACGCCTGAAAAAATGTATTTTTAATGGACAAAATGCTCACCGAATGAACACAATTTTTTTGATTTATATTTCAACCACTTTTTCCATCACAAAATACTTTGCTAAATCAATTTGTTACAAAACAAAGGTATATATAAAATTTATCAATGAACCGCAGAGGTTTAGAAACGAACAAGTCTTTAGAAAATAAAAGTTTTCAAAATAAATGTTTTTTAATATAAATATAAGTGTATTTATTTAAAATGTTTGATGAAAAAATGTTTAAAATGTTTTCAGTTAGTACTAAATAACATTTTCTTTCATAATTATTAGTTTAATAGTTATTTTTTTGTTTGGAGTTTAATTTAATACTACCTATTAATAATTATAATTATTAATATTTTAGTATTTTTATGTCAGAACTGTTCATTTACTGAGTAGGTGATCTAAATATGATATGAATTTATTGATAGTAAGTAAAAACTATTAAAATTTGGAGACATTTTTGTAGAGTATGCTAATATCTTAGAATATGTTTAATGTTTATCCCATTTTTATTACAGCAAAATACATCAAAGTTAGTCAAAACTAATTCGAAAGCTCCGTTACTAAATTTAAATAGAATTTTTGCATTTTAATTGAAATCATTGCTCCAAGATTTTTTTACTGTACAAAAATGTTAAAAATTGTTAAATATCATCTTAAAAGCATACCAGCGGAAGAGAATCAAAGTATTTGCTAAATGTGCCTAAAACAACAAATTCTAAAACACAAAGATACTTAAATTTAAAAAAAAATTAAATTTGGTCTTCATCCTTAAATCCTAAATTATTTTCAATATTTTTTTTGTTTCACTATTTTTTAAATTAGACGAAATTAAGAAAAAGAACTTCATATATTTAACGCGCAATATTTTATGATAACGCTCTTTTTGTGTTCCATTCTTGCAACAAAATCGCTAATATAAAATGCACTTTGAACCATTGCGCAAAAAATTGATATTTTTTGTTCTGTAAATGCATTATCGATTTTCCCTGCAAATTTTCTTTGAGCGTATAATTTACAATCAACATGAAATTAATTAATTAGTTTGTGTATACACTAATCGTCAATGCACAAGAGAACAATTACTGTATTTATGGTGACCATTCGTCCTTTTTTATATACAAAGGACAGTCGTTTTATTTCAAATCCTTGTAATTTAAATGTATTTAATTGCATTAATTATTAAGTAATAAATAATTGAAATTATAATTATAAATAATTTGAACATTGATTGCATTTGCAATTGCAAATAGTCGATTTTCAGGCACTTCACCAATCAAATTTCAATAAAATTTAAATCAACATGAAATTAATTAATTAATAAGTTTGCTTCAGAAAACTATGATTATTATAAACAAGCATATGTAAAGATAAAACTTATATCACCTGATTTGAAACGGATCAAACATTTATCAGGATTTTTAACCAACAATAAATGCATTTCCAACCATATGTGAAGAAAGAAGGGATGTATTTTTTGCGCGAGATGCCAACACATTCTCACCTACATAAGCTTGTTTTGTACTTACACCTTCCTAACTTATTTCACCTGATTTGAAACGGATAAAACATTTTTTGGCTATTTTAACCATAGAGGCGACCAATGCATCAATCGATTTTCTCTGCCAATTTTCTTTGCGAATTTATGTTACAAATATAATTTGCACTAGATTGCCTTTCACAACTTCTTAAAATAAATTTTGTCTAACGGGGTAATGATGTTCCTAGCTTAATTTGATATGAATTTAGAAAAGGCAACGAATGATGGTTTAGATGTGAATTATGTTCGGAATGATCCATACAAAATGCAGTTTACAGGACATCCTTGATAACTACAAATGTGATTTTTCTATATTTACCGACAAATTTACAATATGTAGCTTTTTACCTGGTTTCTTTGTTAGAGTGCAATTACCCTACCAGTTTTGCCATTACCCCTTCATGATTTTTGCGCTTTTTTGATTTTTTAATACTGACTTGAATGCAATATTCTTAGGAGTACGGGATTCCCCCACTCACATGATTTGAAATGGACAAAACTATTTTTCACTGTTTTAACCAACAACGATAAATGCATCATCATCATCGATTTTCCCTGCCAATTTTCTTTCTGTGAATTTAATTTACAATCAACATGAAATTAATTAATTAATTTGAGTACGCTAATCGTCAATGCACGAGAGAACTATTACTATTATATACAATAAATAACGCTATATATATTAAGGAAATAAGTGGTTTATGTCCACGTTATTATATTATTATTATTATCACTCGTACACATCGAGTTCATTCAAAATCATGGCTAATATTAATCACAGATGCATGAAAAGATTAAATTTAATATCATCAACTAGGGGCGATTGTTAAAAGTTGATGATACACAAAATGCAATATTAAATTTTCCAAATGAAATCGCCAAGTTTCAATTAAACATTAAACTGATATATAGTATATAGAATTATCTAGAATATGTTTTCTTTAATAAGTCAGATTAATTCAAATTTATTTATCGATGAGCACTGAACAAACTTTCAGTTTGATTAAAGCGTGTTTCGATTTCCTGAAAACTTATGATTTGATTCGTGATTTTTTCTCTCCGTGTGTGCACGACGAAGCGATTTTCAAATGACGACGACAACGCACCGAAAATTTTTTTTTTTGCTTTTGCTCGCTCGCCTCGCTCACTCCTCGTCAATGGCAAGAGAAACGCCTTCAGTGTTCAATTGCATTCAGATATGGCAAAGTTGAACTGCAATTTAATTTTGATCAAAACAAACAAAAATTTGAAGAGCACACAATGCCCCGGCCATATAACCAACTTTTCTAATAAGTTGGAAAACTTTCGTACAAAATAAATTTACTCGTTTTTATATAAAGAAATAAACGCAACTAATAAAGTTTTTGTTTTAATATTGAATTGTGCAATTTATTTAGTTAATTTAGTTTAAAAATATTAAAGATCAAAGCAAAAATTGAGTAAATCAAGATGTTTTTTTATAAATTCGATTATTCGAAATATATTTACTCGTTTTTATAAGAAAACACTAATCGAAACTAATAAAATATTTGTTTTAATATAGAATTGAGCAATTTATTTAGTTACACTAGATTAAAAAATAATGTTTAAACATGGCATAATTAAGTTAAGGCACAATTATTGAAGATCAAAGCAACAATTGAGTACAAGACATTTTTTTTAAATCGGTCGTTCTAAATATAAATATTTACGCGTTTTATAAAAAAAGCTAAACGAAACTAATAAAGTTTTGTTTTGATATTGAATTGTGAATTTTATTTAGTTACTTTAGATTAAAAACAATATTTAAACATAATTAAGTTAAGGCGCAAATATTAAACATGAAAGGAAAAATTAAGTAAATCTAGATGTTTTTTTTAATTCATTCATTTTTTAAAAAAACTATACGAAACTAGTAAAGTTTTTGTTTTAAAATTAAATTGCGTAATTTATTTAGTTACTTTAAATTAAAAAACCATGTTGAATCATAGCATAATTAAGTTAAGGCGCAAATATTGAAGATAAAAGCAAAAATTGAGTAACTCAAGATGGTTTTTTTAAAATTCGGTCGCCCTAATTAAATTTACTCACGTTTATATATAAAAAAGAAAGCGAAATTAACAAAGTTTTTGTTATAATATTGAAATAATGCAATTTATTTAGTTACACTAGATGAAAAGTGCTTTGAAATTATAAAACAATGTTTAACCATAGTTAATACGAAAATATTAAATTAATTTTTTTTAGTGCAAAGCAATAAAGTATCGATTTAATTAAAATGTGCATTAGTGTTTCAATACATATATATATATATATACGATTTATAAAGTCAAAGAATGCTCGCATCAAATAAGAAAATTGCGTAAATGAAGATGGTTTTTTTAAAAATTCGGCCATACAAAATAAATTTACTTGAAAAGCAAAACAAAATTGATCCAGTTTTTGTTTAGTATTGAATTGTGCAATTTATTTAGCTTCATTAGATTAAATGTATTTAACAATTTAAAAAAAAACATATTTAAACATGGCATAATTGAATTAATGAAACGTTAATTTAATTAAAATGTGTATTAGTGATTGATTTACAATTTATCAAGTCAAAATGTCGATGCTCGCATCGAAAAAAAATTGAGTAAATCAAGATGGTTTTAAAAGATTTGGTCGTCCAAAATAAATTTACTCGTTTTTGTATAAAGAAACTAATAAAGTGTTTGTTTAATATTGAATTGTGCAATTTATTTAGTTACATTAGTAAGTACTTAACAATTAAAAAAAACATGTTTAAACAGAGCATAATTAAGTTAAAGCAACAAATATTTTATTGCAAAACAATCAAATATAATTTAATTAAAATGCGCATAAAAAAATTGAGTAAATCAAGATGGTTTTTAGAAGATTTAGTCGTCGAAGATAAATTTACTCGTTTTTATATAAAGAAACTAATAAAGTATTGAATTGTGCAATTTATTTAGTTACATTAGTAAGTACTTAGTAATTAAAAAAAAACATGTTTAAACAAAGCATAATTAAGTTAAAGCAAAAAATATTTTATTGCAAAACAATCAAAATATAATTTAATTAAAATGCGCATAAAAAATTGAGTAAATCAAGATGTTTTTTTAAAGATCGTTTTTATTTAAAGAAATAAACGAAATTGAAAAAGTTTTTTTTAATATGTTTAAACATGTCGTAATTAAGTTAAGGTGAAAAATATTAAATTAACTTTTTTTATTGCAAAACAATGAAATGTCAATTTAATTAAAATGCGCATTAGTATTCCCCCCCCCCATATTGATTGATTTACGATTTATCAAGTCAAAAAATGCTCGCATCAAATGTATGAAAAAAAAAGAGAGTAAATCAAGATGGTTTTTTAATGATTCAAAGCGAAATGTGATGATTTATTACGCGTCCTAATCGGATTTCGAATTGCATATGCAAATATTACAGCTGTAGAGCGGCAGAAAAAAATATAAAATCCGTGTGGAAAGTAAAATCGCATCGCATCACAAAATCAAAACCGTTTTGCTTACTAACTTAATATTTATCTTGAAATAGAGACTACTAGGCTCTGCTAGCAAGCAATACAAAGCCGATGCGTTATTTGAAGGACCCTTTACATCGGAAATCTATTTACTTTCATCCATATTAATCTATAGATATAGTAAAAAAAAGTTTATTTGTTCAACATACCTCGCAAAAAATGTGTAACGATTTCACTCGTTTTAAAACTATGTTATGTATTTGTAGTTCAATAACCAGAACAATATATTTTGACACAGACTTGCACACTTTTAATTGTTGTTTGTTGTTTTTATTTCGCAACTAGATAACACATTGGGAACGGTTTATTCTCCGGCATCTGGTACGTCGAGATGCAATTAGGAGCGACGCCGTTGATAGTCCCGACGCTACTGACTGAGCGTCGCAACGATTCATACACAGCATCCATCCCACTCTCTTATATTCCTGATAATTTCGTTGTGTGTTGTGTGCTTTAGGTAAGAAACGTTTTATCATCGCTTTGTTTTTCTTCTTCCTTTGTATGTATAGGTAGTACAATACTTCGCACATCGGAAATGTAAAATCATTGAATGGAATGCGGCTGCACATAAAATGCAATAAGTAAAATGCGGCGGCGTGGAAGGCAGGCGGCAAGTCATCGACGGCGCGTTGTACAATATATATATGTATATATGGTGAATTACGTATTCAATTAGTTTTCGTACATCCAGCTCGCTTTCCAAATAGGTTTTGTTCTCTATTAAGTCTATAAATACTAATTTCGATGTGCGGGGTGAAAGATCTGTAAATTTAACGGTACATTACAATCTAATAGATTTTTATTTCGTTTCACTTTTCCACTGGTAAAGGCGAATGTTTTATGATTTTGCGCGCCGCAGCGAAGATAGATTGGACTACCACCGCGGAGGAGTCAATTTAAATTTTATACACATAATTTCCAGCGCTAAGCACTCAATTTTGTACTCATTTCGTATCAAATATTTCGTATGCATGCGACGTCCTGCGCGCTTAAAAACAACTATCCCTCATTGCTTTGTTGTTGATGGGATATTTTGTTGTTGTGAAAAGATATGCGTATGTATGTGGTGTGCACGCTTTTTGGCATACGAAATTTATGTTTGCAACAGATACCAATGACCATTTGCATTCAAATTACATCTAAGAATTCGATGGCGGGACTTTCTTGAAATTCGTTACATTTCGTTTTAATTAGATGCACAAATAATGGCAAAATGGAACATCATAAGGCAGGTACCTGTAAAATAGCACTTATCTATCAAATAATGTACAATATTTTTCATGTCGACGAATTATTTTTAGCAAAATATTGAAGAAAAATAAATCGTTTTATACCTCGCAAATGACAAGTAAATATTACTGAGAAGTAATTTTATTATTTAGAGGTTGGTAGCATGTAGTATTGCCAACCATAAAATTATAAGAAACTTCAAAATTATAGGTAGGTTATAATCGCAAATTATACAAATTATAAATTCATATTATATAGATCAGTGTTTCAAGGGGGGCAATGGGAAAGTATATCAACGATTCAAATTATTTTTCTGTATCTCTACCGAGATTCTTAAACATTCAACTTTGGGATGAATTTTTCTTTGCGTGATAGAAAATTTTTGCGATTTACTTTGATCTTTCGGCATTTTCCATCCATTTTTTTAACGAGTTTTATCAACATCACTCAAAACTTTGTTCTTTTCGTTTTTTGAATGCTTTTCATGACAATCCTTATTGATTTGAAGGAAAATGTCGAAAATCAATAAAAAATTGGAAGAAAATTGTCAAAAATGTTCGTACGTAAAGAAAAATTTATACAAAATTGAATGTTTAAGAATATCGGTAGAGATATTAGAAAATAATTTAAATTTTTTATATATATTTGTATATCTTTGTATAAAATGCACAAACATGAAATTTAGGACAACTGAGTTGGGGCACAACACAAAATAGGTTAGAAAATCATTAATCATATGTCATTCAAAAGTCATTTAAATAATACATTATCTTACGATCTCCAAAAAATAAAATTATTCTAAATTTTGTTGTTTTCACTTTGTTTATATATTATATATTCGGTTAAGAACTCAATTTTATACTCATCTTATAAAACATTTTGTATGCATGCGATGTCTTGCGCTTAAAAACTATTCCTCATTGCTTTGTTGATGGGCTATTTTGTTGTTGGGCGGAGCAGAAAGCATACATATGTGTGTGTTTGCACGCTTTTTGGCATATAGAAAATTTATGCTAGAAACAGATATACCACGCTGATGGTTTGCATTCAAACGAAATGAAATATATATGTAAGAATATATGCACAAAAAAATACGCGCGCTTGAGAGATAAATAAAGCATTAATCTGCTTTTTGCGACGTTATTTTCCCTCAAAATCAACAAGCTCGTAAATCGATAAAACTTCATATTTTATAATACGTGTTGCATACTAGCGCTCAATTTCATTTAAATCGAGCCCTAACAGTGTTCATTCATAATCGCATGCAATCTAATTGACTACCCCATTTATGAAAAGATTTCATCAAGAAGCGAAATTGCAATTTTTCATTTAAAAAATCATCATCGCTTATGCTGTATATATGGAAATATAGATCAAGGTTTCTTTCGACTTTCAAATATATTTTAAACTCAGTTGAATTGTATTTAATGTGACTCGAACTACGCTTAGAATTTATATCAAAAAGTTTTTTTTTCATATAAAAGAAAATTCCCGAACGCTCCGAAACAATAAGCGCTACGCCAAGTTTGTGCCAAATTATTGCGTAAAACTAAGAATATCAAAAATCTGCGCTTGCATTATTCTTGCTGTACATCTTTGTTTTGAAAATTGACGTTTTGTGTCTTGAGAAAAAATTCGTTTTTTTATTAAGTAATAAACATGCGCATTGCAAATTACTCATCTCTAATGTATTATAGTTTAGCATCAAGAAAGAATAATTTCGGGATCGTCAACTTATTTCTACTTTAGCTTCTAAATTATATGTCTCATTTGAATCCTAAAAAATGATTGCAAAATGGTAATATTAACAGTACAAATTCATACTCAAATCGATATCAGATACCCAGATCTCCAAAAAATCGAAAGTTGTCTTGATGTAGACAAAACATACTTGATGGTGTCTTTTGCTAATTTTGGTAGTTGCGAAATAAATCAAAGACCTATTATGGTAAAAATTTATGTTTCAATTCATGCTCAAATCAATTTTAGATACCCAGGTCTACAAAAAACCGAACGCTGTCTTGATGCAACCAAAATATCCTTGATGTCTCCTGCTAATTTTGGTAGTTACGTAATAAATCAATTTCCTATTTATGGTAAAAATTCATACCTAAATTCATGCTCAAATTAATTTCAGATACCCAAGTCTACAAAAAATATCATCATCATTAACAAAATATTGTTAATGATGTCTTTTCCAAATTTTGCTGGTTGTAAAACAAATCAAATACCTACTTATGATACAAATTCCTGCTTAAATTAACTCTGGATAACCCAGGTCTACAACAAATCGAAAGCTGTTCTAATTAGGTACTTCATGTAATCTCAGGTGTCTGGGTGCGCTAAATCCAAAAAAGATCTCCAATTTTTCACTCGACAATTTGGGAATAGCATGATTGTTTAGCATTTTTGATTGTTGCTTGTGTTGTTATTCTGAAACCTATAAGATTCCTCGCCTTTTCAGTTATTTTACATTCTTGATGATGTGTTTTGCTAATTTTGCTTGTTATGAAATAAATGAAATACCTATTTATAATTAAAATTCATGCTTAAATTATCTCCGGGTAACCAAAGTTCAGAAAAAAATCGAAAATTCTTTTGATTAGGTACTTCATTTATATAATCTCAGGTGTCTGGGTGCGCTAAATCCAAAAAATACCTCCAATTTTTCATGGGACAATTTGGGAATAACATGATTGTTAAGCATTTTTAATTGTTGCTTATGTCTGCTGATTCGGACATGAATTGAAGAATAAACCCAATTTTTAGCTATAAATTACTGTCCACTATTGGGGCCTTCTCTCTTAGTTTTGATTTCAAAGGAAATAACATGATTGTTTTGCATTTTTATTGTTGCTTGTGTTGTTATTCTGAAATTTATAAAATTACTGACTTTTCTAGTTATTTTTGTAGAAAATTGGAACAACAAAGTTCTAAAACCGTAGAAATTTGTGGAAAAATCAATGATTTTTCCATGTTTTATGTTTTTAGAACGTTTTCTTAGGAATTTCTGTTTTTAATGAATGTAATTGATGTTACGAAATGAATTATTTAATAGTAGCAGAGAAGGAGATATGGACATGAGGTAGAAGAGGACACAAATCTTTCATTTTAAAAACAGTATTGTCTGCTGATTAATTTTTCCTTCTTAGAGGTTTCTAAAGGGTGGATCGAAACAAGTACTGAAAGTAAGATGACAGTTCGGACATGAATTGAAAAATAAACCCATGTTTTAGTTATGAATGACTGTCTATAGGTGCGGCCATCTCCCTTAGTTTTGATTTCAAATTTAATTAGAAAACCCAAAATCAAAAATATACAAAAATTAGAAAGAATATTTAATTTTGAAGAAAATATCGTAGTCCTGCATTATTTTCAATATTTTTTCCGTCTTTATAAAAAAAAATTAATAAAGTGAAGTATTTTGCATTTCGTGGCAAATCTTAAAATACGAATTTTCGGGATAGAAAAATAAATGAAATTAATTCGTTCAGTATTCAATTAACGCAACACTAGTGGAAGCGGATGTAAATTGTGAATTTAAAAGTGAAAATGTTGCTTTGTATACAAACACAATAAACGTACGCGCACACACATACACACAATCATAAAACTTTTTAGACGATAAAGATATGTAATAAATTATCTAAAGTTAGTTGTTGCCTGTAACATAGTTCATAAAATGTTTTATATAACAAAAATAGCGCACTAGCAATACGAAAGCGAACCCTCACTTTCGCAAAGATAACAACAAAGGCAACGTTCGTTCGCTTGTTGTTTTTCCCTCATTTTGTACGAATGTAAATGTAGCGAAATGAACGTACTTACAGAGCCTATTATTCATTGATAAATTTGAATTTCGCTACCGGTATAGACAGATCACAAACACAAACACATACATACAGACACGCTCAAGAGCCTGCAATGCGCGATTTTTTCCACTTATAAATCATAGGTTTTTTTTGCCACGAGTTCAATGATACGTATAGAAAAGATAATCTTTTTACGAGAACATAAAAGTTCATGAACTATCGTTTATTGAACTTGAATGTTTTGCTAGGAGCTTTGTTGATCTCATTATTAATGCCATTGATTGACTTCAACAAGTTCTCATGTGTTTACATCTGCTCGCGGCTTTAAATAATATTATTCAGCGTGTGCTGTGCTTGTGCGTGTACTGGTGGTGGATTTAGAAAAAGTCAAAACTTTTCCAAGATCATCTTTTTCATCAATTTTCACACGCCAGACTTTTCTTACGTTTTTCCATCATTGCGTTATATTGACATCGGTATTTATTTATCAACTTATTACAGAAACTCATTTCGATTGAATGTCTGTTATGTTGTATACTTATAGTTGGTTTATTTATTTGATGTCACTACAAACTCATTTAAATTAAATTTATATTAATTGGTGATGTACTATGTATATTTACATTGAATAATGCTATTCAGTACATATATGTGTGTTTTTATAATTTTGAAAAAGTCAAAACATTCTTCAGTTTTCGAGTCAGGGTCCTTGCAGACAGTAAGACTCGGTTTAATCGACGCGGATTGATATCAAGTAAAATAGCACTTGCCTGCCAAATGACGTACAATACTTTTCATGCCGACGAATTATTTTAATTATTTTGCAAAATATTGAAGCCGAACATAACCTTTTATACATAATGATGCAAATGACAAGTAACAAATATTACTGAGAAGAGAAGTTACTTTGTTTTTTTAAAGTTGGTGTCATGATCATTGTGACCAACCATAAAATTCTAAGAAACGTCAAAATTAAAAGTTCGCAAAACGTAAAATTTAGTTATAAAATCCGTAAATTTTCAAAACATAATCTTTTATGTTTATAAGAAGCAATTATATATCATTCATGATAGGTTAAACCGGTTCAATTCTAAACTTTAAAAAATGCAACCAAGTACGCATATGTACGCTATTAATCTAAGAACTTTTAAAATCAAAGGTTGGCAATTCGGGACTATAACTTCTAACTTCCTAACCCTGCTAAGCTTTTTTACTTCACACTTTACTTTTACCTAGAGACTGATGTAAACAAGAAAAACTTCAACGAAGGCATGTAAGTAATGTTTAAACAATATGCCAGTGTATGGGCACATTATTACTACTGATCCACCATAATTTTCCTTAAATTTACCGGTTCTTAAGTAATAAAAAGTTGAGAAGCACTTTATTAAACCAAGTCTTACTTATTAGAGAAATCCATTTCAATTAAATTTCTCTTATGTTTTGCACCGAGTTATAATTGATTCAAATAATATATAAACAAATTCAAGAAAATTAGCTGCAGACTCGTAATGCACCATTACCTTACTATTAAAACTTAATACTATATATATGTATATATAATATATAAATGCTCTGGAAAGTATATATAATAATAGAAAGTTTAAAACTTTTAATCAGACTTTTCATAATTTTCTGCGCTGCATTATGGCGGAATCACTATTATAACTCATTTAAATTAAATTTCTGTTAATTTATTTATGTTATATCTACGATAAATATTACTTTTCAGTGAACGCGTACTTCTACTATTTGAAAAAAGTTAGTAGTAAATCATTTTTTTAATAAACTCATATAGATTATACTCCTATTCATTTGTATGTAATATATTTACTTTAAATAATACTTTACAGAGTGTATTTATAATATTTACAAGAAAAGAAAACGAATGATAATCTATTTCATCATTTTTTTTGCCAATTTTTTCTTTTACTTTTACCTTTCCATCGCGTAATTTGAAAATCACTATTTATTCATCAACTTATTAAATAAACTAAATTAAATTGAATTTCTGTTAATTTATAGTATTTGATATCTAAATATTCACATAAAATAAATGCATTTAATTAAATATTGATTTCAAGATGACTAAACGCTTAAACGAATTTATATCTATAACAGGATTTTCAAGGTATCATCGATAAGGATTTGCCTCAAAAACTTTAACCATTCCTTAAAATGCATGGAAAATGAAATTAGAGGTAACATAGGTAGGATAATATATTTACCGTATAACACACTCTTACATAATGCACAATTTTAACTTTAATTAGACAATTAATGCGTTTTGGCGTGTTTTGATGTAAATTGCAATGCATTACAGCTTTTGATCTTGTTATTTACTTCCACTACCATTTCGCGTAAGCTTTTTATAAATAAATAATCATTTTAAGTCACAATATTGTGAAATGAAATAACAAAATTTTCATTTTTGCTGTGTTGCTAGTAGATTTTTTTAGTAAATTAATTGGCAATTAGTAAGGGTTTAATTACCTTGCATTCCCCTATATAAATCTCTTTATTAGGTTGCTTTGTTTGAGTTCAATCCGAAAACGTATATATAATTTTATGTCCATCGCCATCAATTAATTTTATATTATTATTATTTTCATTGTGCGTATTTAGTTTTATTGCATTCTTTCCAAACGCACTGCCCGCCTAGCCCTGCCTGCCTTCTTCAGGATTTTCTGGATTTTATTGCTGCTAGATTATTGCAATATATCAAAATTAGATTTATTAATATCACAACAACAATAACAAGTAATGTTATAATTATAATAGAATATATACACTTAGTAGATTCACCAAAAGTTATTTAGTTAGTAGTTTAGCTAATATATTTCGACTATTTCAGACATCATGAACTATAATTATAACATTATGGTTCGCCACGTGACTGTTAACAATATTATTAACTTCAACAAGTAAAGTATCTGATTCTTTTAATCATTTACTTTCATACATTGGCTATTACACCACTCGCTTTTATCCTCTATTTGCTAACTAACCCAATTTTAACTTCAGCACGCCAATTCCTTTTAGCCAGTATTGAGTTAATTTTGCTACTCACTACATTTTAGATAAAAAATACATACTGACCGACCTACTACATATACATATAGAATGTATTCTAAATCCGTTTACGCAACAACAAAAAAATGTTTCACCAATTCTATGTTAATTTGAAATTTGAACAGTTCCTATTACTGCTCAAATAGCAATATTACCACTGCAACACTGAATGTGACATTTTGATTAAAGCTCGCCATTCAACTTCTTTTCTGTATGCATAGAATTGAATAAATTACGAAAAAATTAAAATCATATTATCATATTTATTATACAAACATTATTTTTCTTAATTAAACTACATTTACAGTTTGCACATATATTGTAATTACCCACGAATGACTTAATTAGGTATTAATATAAGGAATATTTCTTCTCATCGATAATAAACAATAAATGCTTGCAATACAAATTTTAACCTAAAACATACTCTTTGCCTAAAACCTACTTCTAGCTGTCAATATTAGTCTCATTACTACGAAAAAAACTTGGCAACCTCTTTGTTGGCAACACTGGACATTTATCTATCACTTTATCGATATCGATAAAATTACAGAATACGGGCCATTATCTAATAGTATCTATTATAATCCTTTTTAAATATTATAATTATTGTAATTAAACTAATACATACTAAAAGTCTTCAGCAAAATTTTGGTTTCAATCGGTTAATACACGATTGCAAATAGCGACAATGAAGGAATTAGAATTGGTGATATTTGATTGGAAAACGATAGCCTATTCAACGTATTCGGTGCATATTGCTACATTACACTATCATTAATCCGAAGTCTTCGATATAATTTGAATTGAAGAAACATGATTTTTTGCGAGTAGGTGAAAATTGTATTTTAAAAGTACTTTTCGTAAAGAAATACATTAAAAATGTGCTAGGGAGATGCAATGGAATAGTAAATATTGATTAAAAAAGTAGGTATTACTGTATGAATTTTCAATAATCATATAAGTAAGAAACGCATTACTTCTGGGACGACCCGATAGTTAGCTACGAGTACCACATTTCAATCTACAGTCTTGCAGATTATTGGAAATAGTCATCTTGATTAAATTCTCTTGAATGATTATTACATGTTTAGATTAATCCATGTGTTAATAATGCGTTCGATTGCAAAACTAACATAGGTTTATAAATTCGTTACATTTTGTTTTAAGACAATTTGTGGCAGAATTAACAGGCAATTTAATCGTTGTGAAATAACTTAATCTGACCATGGTGTAGCAACAGAAATCGATCAGGATTCAAATGCATATATTATTATTGCTAATTTGTATTGCATTATTCAAGCTGCTTCACCTAATACCTATAGAGAGAAAATAAAACTTAAAATACAAGCAGAAGAAAGAAGTATTTACTAAGGGCAAACAAATTTTATTTATAACAAAACATCAAAAACGATAACAGATTTAAACAAAAAGGTTGTAATAAATATAGTTGTCAGATATTACGATTAAAATAGTGGAAGTAAAAACAATAAAATGTGTTAAAATGTTATATAATAGTATCTATCAATTCGCATTAAATTTAAAAGAATTATCGAACATAAAAAGAAAGTAGGTATGTAATCTTTTTATTATTACTTAAATATGTTACCTGTTGATTATTTGAAATTCTTTTGTTTTTATTTATTATTTATTGTTTTTAAACTAATTAAAGACTGAAGGCGTTCAGCACAAGTAACATTTTCTAAAATATTTATTCATTGTAAAATAACTTAATCTGGCCATTGTGTAGCAACAGAAATCGTTCAGGATTCAAATGCATATATTATTATTGCTAATTTGTATTGCATTATTCAAGCTGCTTCACCTAATACCTATAGAACAATAAAAATTAAATTCAAAATCCATAGAAAAGAAAAAAGTATTTACTAACGGCAAACAAATTTTATTTATAGCTAACTATCAAAAACGATGACAGATTTAAACATAAAGGTTGTATAATAAATATAGTTGTCGGATATTCTGTTCTATTCACTGCATAATTTTAAAATTGTGGAAATAAAAACAATGAAATGTGTTAAAATGTTATAGTATCTATCAATTCGCATTAAATTTAAAAGAATTATTTATTGTTTCTAAACTAACTAAAGACTGCAGGCGTTCAGCATAAGTAACACTTTTCAAACAAAAAAGTTGTAATAAATATAGTTGTCAAATATTACATTGTTTTCACTCCATAATTTTAAAATTGTGCAAGTGAAAACAATAAAATTTGTTAAAATGTCATAGTATCCATAAATTCGCATTAAAATTAAAAGAATTATCAAACACAAAAATACAATTAGTATGTAATCTTTTTAATTATTATTTTAAATCAACTTTAAATAAGTTTCCAGTTCTTTATTATTTGAAATTTTTCTTTCGCTTTTATTTACTATTTATTGTTTCTCAACTAATTAAAGACTGAAGACGTTCAGCACATGTAACACTTTTTAAAATATGCACGAGAGCATGAAAGTCGTCAAGTATCGCAGCTTCCATCTGCACAATTCTCATCTCGCCTTTTTTGATGAAAAACTCTTTAATTATTTTAGTTAAACTAATTATACGAGCGCATTGATTACTGCATGCATCGCCCATAAAACTGAACTTTAAACCTCATCATGTTTCTGCATATATATAATATTTGCTTTTGACATCATCCAACACTAACTATTGCAGTATTAAATCATAGATTGTAATCTTTGAAGTTTAAACACTATTTAATCTAGTTTAAATATAGTAAATGAATTTAAAATTCAGCAGTTTTCGCTGTTAATGAAGTCATTTAGAGTTCATAAATCATGCAATAATAAATTTTAAAAATCAATGTTGATAAATCTAAATACGCATTGGAAGTGATAATGCGGAAAATGAGTGTTTATATCAATAACAAATTGTGAAAGAAACAGTTTATTTTTAAACATATTGAATGAAAGAAAATAACCGGAGGTTTCACAATACTACTAAACACATCTCATCGTTGCAGACAGCATATTGATCTGTTTTTCTCATATATTGAGTAAATTTGAAAATACATTTTCTGTTGAAAAAGATTCTTACAGTTGTCTTATTGATTATTGATATCCACCATTATCATTCAAGATCGGCGTTTTCATGTCATTTTATGTGCGGCTGGCTGCCTGTTAAGCATCGAGGAGCATAGAAACAATTGCAGAATGAGATAATCCCACTCAATAATCTCGCAGACACAAGTGCATCGCTTCCTGTGTTAAGAGAATCTAATTAAATAAAATTGAAGCGCAACTTATTTACAAACATATGCTTACACTTCGTTTATAAATGTAGAGTTGTTTCTACTTCGTTTACGTTTACATTAATAATACCAAGAAATACAACAGCGCAAAACAAAGTGGGGAATGAGGATTAAATTAAACCTATTAAATAATTTTGGATATATATATTTTATATAATATTTTCTATAAAATACAAATAAATCTGCTACGGGTAGATGGTCTTAAATATAATAATTAATTTGACTTGCTACTTTATTCGTTTTTTTATCTCCCTTTTTAATTGAAATTGATTCATTGAACTATCATCCTTTTATAGAATTGTATAATGCTGCTGTGCAGATGATAAGCAGACAATAATTTTCGATTAATCTATTAAATACAATAGAAGAATAAAAGTAGCAGGACAGAGTTAGAAATTGATGTAAATTATCTAACAATTATTCTTATTTCAAATTTACAATTACATTATATATTTATTTAATGAATTTTAATAATTTAATGATATTGTATATTAAAAATTTCTCGTATTTTTTTGTCTTTTATTACATAAGAAATGCACACGCTTTTTGAGAATTTTTAACACACTTACAAACGAATTTTCTGTTATACACAATGGCACAATTAATTGATCAAAATCATATACAATATATTTTTTATTATAATAAAGTGGGAAATCAAGTTAATTATCGTATAATTAAATAACAATTTAGATTACCGCATGTTTATAATAATTTATAAAAATATAGTAATGAATATTATTCACGTATACTCAACTTTTTACTATTTACTTTGAATTAATCTATAAACGTTCTAATAATTATGTTTAACAGAGATCATAATGTAACAATTTCAAATTTATATATTTTTTGGCATTTATTTACTGCAATGTTATATAAGTAATAAGAGTATAGGATATAATGGAGCAATGTTGAGGAAAAAAGCGTAAGTATCAAATTTAAATTTTGAGTTACTTATGATTTATCCCGTTTGACAAATATAATGAAATGAATTTTTCGGTGCTGTCAACATTATTAAGATGATAGACTGCACGTTAAAATGAAAATTTGATATACGTACCACGTACACATGTATCAATTTCCACAAATAATATTTATAAAATGTCATATGCAGTATGCATTTGATCAATAACGTATTTTTCTTTAGAATTGTTTACTACTACCTATTGTATCTTACCAAATATTGAGGTATATTTACGTATGTATTTTATTTCTTTGACTTACACTTTTCTCGCCCACGCTTTGCAACAACTACAGACTCGACTTGTTAAGTTAAGTAAAAATAAAATTCAAAATAGTCATTCAGAGATTAAATGAAATTGAAAGAGTTCTTCTAGTAAATATACTACAAGCAATGATTGTTTGCTTTATTTGCTTGCACCACAAACAAAAATAAACGTAATGAAAGTTTTTATTACATTGTACAAATTAAGATGGTTTTACAATTATGTGTATCTACAGTTTTCTAATGAAACACAAATAAAGAGCGCTTATTGCTAAATACTGACTAGTTATAAAAAGATAGTTTTAATAAATAAAATAAGAAAAGAAACTATTTTACATTTAATATTACCAAATTAAATTAAATTAAATTAATAAATTTTATAGAACTTTATATCGGATGGGATATCAAAGAATATAGTAATTTGTAATCTAATTTTGAAACAAGTTGCACGTATAACATTACATTTTACTACTTAATAAGCTGATACAAAAATTAAAATAAACTGAAAATAAATTATTTGCCACCATTCAATAATAAACCTTTCAAATATTTAAATCTAACTTACTCATCGAGTCTTTAATGAAAAGCTTAACATAATATTAATTAGTTATTGTGTATAAATAATGCATTATTGATTGACATATTTTATTATTTTACAACAATTTTGTTGAATGAAAAATGATCCAACTAACTTGCGCAATTTTTATATTTTTTATAATATTTACTGCAATAAGTATATTTATCATTTGTTAAGAGAAATCTAAAATCTCAATAAATATTACTTTATCTATTTCTATATGTAAATACTATTTTAGATAGCTAACACCATCTCTAAATTTATAAAATTTTACACAATAACAAATTTTATTAAACAAGACTTTGTAAATATTAAATATCTTATTTGTATGTGGTTTGTTATTTGGTAAATTTCGTAACTGTATTAGAGCCTTTAGGAACTTGCTACTATTTAATTGTATAAAGAAATATATTTTAATTTACCAATTAAAATCATCTTTCAAAATAAAAATAAAATTAAAATATATTTCTTTAAAAATTTAGTTTATTCTTTTTTTTGTTAAAACTATTAATAGTAATATTATGATCTATAAATATTAGAATTGGTAATCTATAAATTGTTATTTAATTATAAGAACTGCAAAATAATTTGTACTATATATTCATTAAATTTCTAATCCATAAATACTTACTTCATAAAATAAATGAGATAAAAATCACAGTAAAATAAATAAAAATATCACAATCACAAGAATAATTGATAAGATTATAATCGCAGTCCACTGTCTTCGATCTAAAAGCATAAAATAATTAAATTAGGTAACATATGCATTTAAAAAAATTATTAATTTACCATTGGACATGTGTAAGACTTTAGCCACCTTTTTCATCGTCGCATCTAACTTACTTTCGGTATTTTCAAGTTCCGTACCGAATTCATCTAACATTCTAAAAATACAAAATTATCAATTATTTTCAAATAATCTACGTAGACGAGATAAAGAGTTTTTAATTAAGACCATTTATGGTAATCTTGCACACAAAAATATTACTTTTGTATGTAATAACACTTAATCGAATAAATAAATATCATAATTCATTAAGATTTGATAATTAATTTGTTTTCTAAGCCTAAATTAGTTAAAATTTTCGTTTACCAATGTTCTCACAAGTTTATTAAGCACAAAACTTTTTTCAGTTACGCTTTTTAGGTTCTTGAAATAGGTCAAAGTCAAAGGAATAATATGAAGAAAGTTGCTACCATTAGCTTTGCAAGTTTCTTTATTTTTCATTGGCCTAAAACCTTGTTGTATCTACGAGGATGGGATAGGCTTTTTGATTTTGACCATTTATGACAAATTTACACAAACAATTATTACTTTAATAAAATTTTGCGTTAAACAATGTTATCACATGTTTATTAAGCTCAAAACTTTTTTCAGTTACATTTTTTAGGTTCTTGAAATAGGTCAAAGTCAAAAGAAATAGTGTGAAGAAAGTTGCCACCATTAACACTGAAGTTTCTTTATTTCTCATTAGCAAAGCACCTTGGTGGCAGGACTTAATTTAGCCCTTCGCGGGCCCAAGGCAGAATTGTACTTTCCAAATTGTACTAATATTAAATAAAGCAATATTTAGAGGTGGTTACGGGCCCCGAGCAGGTGCCTTGTCTGCCTTGTCGTAAATTAGGTCCTGCGCATAAATTAAAAGAGAGCACAAAGATGCGAAATTAAATGCTTTTTAAATTTGCTAATGAACACACTCATGTAAATTAGCAAACTTAAAAAGCCGTATCTCTTCAAATAAGCGAGTTATGAAACAAAATGTTAGAAATTTCACCAAAAAATGGCTAAGTTACATGTTTACCACTCGATAACTCGCCTATTGAAGAGATAATACGTATAAATTCAAAGAGAGCAAAAAGATGCGCAATTTAATGCTTTATAAGTTTGCTAATATGTATACATAGTCATGCCTTGCCGTAAATTAAGCCCTGCTTGGTGGATTAGTGTGTATCAACCAGAACAAAGAGCAATTTTTTTTCAATTTTTTTATCCAGCTAGTAAAATAAAAGTGTTTAATATTCTCATAAACTGATGTTGAAGTTGTCTATGGTGTTGGGCCACCAATTTCTGTCTATTACTTGTTTTTTAATTAAGTATACAGTAGTGAATCGAAGTTACTTCAATCATACCAATTTGTTACAGAAATTCAATTAAATTCGCCACACCACATTGCTGTGAAACTCGACTCGTGGTCAACATACAAATGCGCAACTGATCTTACATAAACTTTTCCGATAGGGAATTCTTTGTGTAAAAACTTGCGTGCCCTTTGATACAAATTTAACAAAATTTCTTGTAAACATTATCAAATATAGACAAAGTCAAGAACTTTTCATCCCACCCTTGTATCTATGTAAAATGGAACAGATAAGTATTGATCAACTCCATCAATTCATAATGTATCGCCTAATTAATTTTTTAATGATTTAAACACATATGCAACTTAGATTAAATTTACTTATATCGCTATTTTAACGTTTATTCAAAGTCAATAACACTTGATTTATTCAAAGATTTGTTAATATAACGAGCGATTCTATGAAATTTGGTATCTGATTTATAAATGTATCCAATCACACAAGTTTAATAATCCATATCTGTTCCATGAGTAACTAATTTTGTATTAAGTTGTTGGAAATGTTTACATTAAAGTTAAAACAATTTCTATACAAACAACAAGTTCCACATAATTAATATTAGCTATGTATACAAAAGCTTGTTTATATTCAAGGTTTTAAATCGCCAACTTACCCCGCTTGTTCATCAATTTCGACAGATATATGACGAGAAACCGTTTTTAATGATCCAATTGTATCACTGATTGCTTCAAGCTGCTCATCTTGATTTCTCGTCATATATTGTTGTTGAGATAGTGTATCATGCAGGAAACGATGTGGACTATCCAATTCATTTTCTAATTTTGAATATTTTGTAGTGCCATGACTAGTATTTAAAACGCGTACTGGACTTGGATCCAATAACGGCTGAAATCAAAGTTACATTAGATATGGTATAATTTATGATAATCTACGAATTATTTACCTGTCGAGCGGTTCGATCACGATCCCTATTTCGATTCATATTAATTTTATCTTTCATCGACTGAAAATAAATGTTTTGAATGATACCATTAATAATTTATGATGAAAGAAAATACCTTCACTTCCTCTCTTGTTGAATCGATAAAGTTTTTACGTGTCGTAAGTTCCTTATTATCTAATTTAAATTTTGAAGGATTTTTTTCCACTATATGTGCTAAGCAATTAAGGAGAATATAGCTAAATTTGATAATAAACAAATCGTATTAGTATAAAAAGGATATCTATTGTATCTTCAAGATCCTCCAAGTCCCATTCTATGCTTCGCAATGAATTTTTTAGTTCAGTGTTGGTCCATTCCACTTCATCTTTCGTTATACACACAGTATCATCTTGTAATTCAATCCATCTAAGATAAAGACCTCTTGTTTTGTTTAAAGCTTTAAATACTTCACTAAAAACAAAATAACTCTTAGCGTGTATTGTTTATATCGGGCGAGAAAGTGGTGTTAAACATGCATTTGCATATTCTATGAAATCGAGCATTTTAATAACGGAAATAAATGATAATACTAACAAATGAAAAACAACAATTCTAAATATACATCCATCACAAACAATGCTTACTCTTTAACAACGAAAAATGGATCTTCCAACGTCATATCAATTTATGCACGAAGGCAATTTATTGTGCCTTCAAAATTTTGCGATAAATCGCTTAAAATCATGTGGATTTATCCTTATATCTATTAACGCTAAACAATTTTATTGTCCATTATTAATTTTTCTTTAAACATACAGATGATGATATTGACAAACTTACCTCACCGAAACCCCTACACATACTACATCAAACTTAAGATAATTACTTCATATTAAGCTATGTACTAAACATATTCTTATTTCTTAGATACAATTATTTAAATGAATGAGGTTTTGAGAATGATGTACAGATGAAATAATACGCAAATCAATTTATAAATATTTAAAATGTTACTACAATTTAAATTAAGCGCCAAAATTTAGGGGATTTTATTCCATAATAATTATAAATAAGTTAAAATATTATTAATTTAAATTATAAGTATGCTTTATTACTTAATGCTGAGTTCAAATATTAAAATATTTTTGTATTTTATTGTTTATTTAGTGTGGAAATGAGGAAATGTTTACGTGATTTTAAGTTGGTAGTAGCGGCAAAAACATGGCCACTTTCCGCCTGTAATTCTGACTTCTCAATGGCCTTTTCCGGTTCACGCTGCTGTTAAGTAGACGTGATTGTGTGTATACATAAGAAGAATAATCCATGCTATAAGTTATATTTAAATAAAAAGGTAATTAATATCACATATATGTATGACATTTTCGTTTGCAAATAGTATATTATAGTAATATCAAATTATTTACTATATATTTTACTCATTTGTCGGTGACACGTGTTTTGTTGGTTATAATCTAGTCCATGCCACCTTTAGCGTTAATAGTAAGTTTTAAATATTTTTATTTAATTCCAGGTAGATAATCATGGCAGATTACAATGATGCACATGATGATGTTCCCATGAGTGTACTTCCAGCTCCCGCTGAGACTCCAGAAATTAAACTATTCGGACGTTGGAGTTGTGATGATGTCCAAGTTGGAGATATTTCATTGCAGGTATGTTCTATCTGAATTAAATGTACAATACTTTTTACTGTGATGATTTACTTATTATTATTAAAATCATACTTTTCTGACATCTCTTCTGAAAATGTTTTGACGAATATTTAATCTGAATATTTGTAAATTATTACATTAGTATCATCTATATTGATAAAATTTATTAACATTTTTTGTTTTTTTTTAGGATTTCATTGCAGTGAAAGAGAAAAATGCCAAATATCTGCCACATTCTGCTGGTAGATATGCCGCAAAACGCTTCAAGAAGGCGCAATGCCCAATTGTTGAGCGTTTGACGAACTCTCTTATGATGCATGGGCGTAACAATGGCAAAAAATTGATGGCTGTTCGAATTGTTAAACATGCATTCGAAATCATTCACTTGTTGACTGGCGAAAATCCATTGCAGGTAATTATAATAATATTTAATTAAAACTCGTCCTTAATTTTTTTCTTTTTTTAGGTCTTAGTCACAGCCATTATCAATTCCGGACCACGTGAAGATTCTACACGTATTGGTAGAGCCGGTACTGTAAGACGTCAAGCCGTTGATGTATCTCCATTAAGAAGAGTAAATCAAGCTATTTGGTTATTGTGCACAGGAGCTAGAGAAGCTGCTTTCCGTAACATTAAAACAATTGCTGAATGTTTAGCTGATGAGCTTATGAATGCCGCAAAGGTATTTATCATTTTTTTACTTATTCCGTCGTCCTTTCTAATCTTACTAAAATTGATAGTGTTTTTGTAATTTCGCAAAGGACTAGATGATGTGAATACTAAGCGTTGTATAAAACACGTATATATAGTGTTTATCTGTACAAGTATTCTACAATTAAGCACTTTTAATATTATATTTGGGTATGGCTAATTTTGCATGTTTTATTCCAGGGATCATCAAATTCGTATGCGATTAAGAAGAAAGATGAACTTGAACGTGTTGCTAAGTCCAATCGTTAAATTAATTTTAAACATCAAAATTTGTTTCACTGCATATATCTTTATATGTACTGTGGACTAATAAAAAGATTTCTTATAGATTGCGACTATATTTTAAATTTCCTAAGACCTGATTATGTTATAAACAAATTTGTTTCAGCTTTTATATTTTTAGCTTCGCCCTCTTAATAGATTATAGACAGAGTGGAGCGATTATGTCCATCCCAGTTTGGAGGTATGTTTTATCTAAATTTAAGTAACAATATTTTTCACCATGATGATGACTTACTAAATATAACAAAAATTTTACTTTTCTGACATCTCTTCTGAAAATGCATTGACGAATATTTAGTTCTGAATGTTTATACATTATTTCATAACTATTATCTATATTGATTACAATTATTAATAATTTTTGTTTTTTTTTAGGATTTCATTCCAGTGAAAGTGAAAACGCCAAATATTTGCCAGTCTACCGGTAGATATCCAGCAAAACGCTTCAAGAAGGCTCAATGCCCCTTTGTTGAGGGTTTGGTGAACACTAATGATATGTCATTACAGGTATGTTTTATTTAAATTACAATTTTTATTTTAAAATGATGACTTGCTAAATATTATATTTTTCTGACATCTCTTCTGAAAATTAATGTATTGAAGAATTTTTTGTTCTGAATGTTTCATATCATTATATATGTATAGATATCTATTCTACAATTAATTACTATAACAATTACTTTTATGAGTGTTACTAATTTCTCGTATTTCATTTTAGGGATCATTCAATTCTTCGCAAGCATATCAAGAAGGTTCAACATATTCTGTCCATCAGCAAATGTGATTTGGCTTAGAACTCATGAATGTCGCAAAGGTACTTATTAATTTTTATTCATTTCATTGTCCTCTTTAAAGTTTGCAAAAAATGATTTAACATTTTTGCAATTTCAGTGTGGACTAGATGATATGAATAGACACCGTGTAAAACGCGCATATTTAGCGTTTTATTTAAACGTTTATTCTACAATTAACTATTACAACTGTTACTTGTATAAGTGCTACTAATACAATATTTACATAACTATCATCCTTGTTGATTATACATTTATTAACAATTTTTGTTTTTTTAGGATTTCAATCCAGTGAAAGTGGAAACGCCAATTATTTGCCACATTCTACCGGTAGAAATATCGCAAAACGCTTCAAGAAGGCTCAATGCCCCTTTGTTGAGCGTTAGACGAACAGTGATGATATCTCATTACAGGTATGTTTTAGTTAAATTAGACACCCAATTTTGATTTTAAAATGATGACTTACTAAATATTATAAATTTCTGACACCTCTTCTGAAAATAATTTATTGAAGACTATTTTATTCTGAATGTTTTTTATCATTATATATGTATTATTTCTAGTGACTATTTGTTCTAAAACATGTTGTGTTATTTAGGATTTGATAGCAGTAATGGAAAAGAAGAATTCAACTAATAAAATATTCCACACAGCCATCAACAAGGTCCAGCATCTTCTACCCATGTGATTGCGCTTAGAACTCATGAATGTGGCAAAGGTACTTATTTTTTGCGTTTTGATATTGAACATTTTGATTCTAAGCTGATGACTTACTAAATAAAAAAATAATACTTTTCTGATACCT
Organism: Adinopsis sp. GC000173; assembly: GCA_030264715.1. Taxonomy (NCBI): domain Eukaryota; kingdom Metazoa; phylum Arthropoda; class Insecta; order Coleoptera; family Staphylinidae; genus Adinopsis; species Adinopsis sp. GC000173. The sequence continues at coordinate 43,754 of JARJDW010019702.1, read as the reverse complement.
CTTCTGAAAATGTATTGAAGAATATTTTATTCTGAATGTTTCTTATCATTATATATATATATCATTTCTATTGATTACGTCTTCTAAAACATTTTGTGTTATTTAGGTGTTGGTTGCAGTAAAGAAGAAGCAGAATTCAACTAATAAAATATTTCGTATAGCCATCAAGAAACTTCAACATCTAATGTCCATCAGCAAATGCGATTTGGCTTAGAACTCATGAATTTCGCAAAGGTACTTATTAATTTGACAGTGATGATAACTCATTACAGCTGTATGTTTTATTTAAATTACACATACAATTTTGATTTTAAAATGATGCCTTACTAAATATTATAAAAAATATACTTTTCTGACACTTCTTCTGAAAATAATATATTGACGAATATTTTATTCTGAATGTTTTTTATCATTATATTTTTATCATTTCTATTGATTACGTGTTCTAAAGCATTTTGTGTTATTTAGGATTTGATAGCAGTAAAGGAGAAGAAGAATTCAACTAATAAAATATTCCATAAAAGCATTAAGATGGTTCAACATCTTTCTCATCAACAAATGCGATTTGGCTAGAACTCTTGAATGTCGCAAAGGTACTTATTAATCTATTCATTCCATTGTCCTTTCTAATATTGCTAAAATTGATAATGTTTTTGTAATTTCGCTAAGGACTAGATGATGTGAATACTAAGCGTTGAATAAAACACTCATATAGTTTTTTATCTATACAAGTATTCTACAATTAATCACTTAATATTATTTTTGAATTTTTCTAATTTTGTATATTTTATTCCAGAAATCATCAAATTAAGAAGAAATGTGAACTTGAACGTGTAGCTAAGTCCGACTCATGAATGTCGCAAAGGTACTTATTAATTTTTACTCATTCCATTGTCCCCTCTAATGTTGTTAAAATTGATTTAAGATTTTTACAATTTCGCTGCGGACTAGATGATATGAATAGTAAATCACTGCAAAACACGTACATTTAGTGTTTTTGTAATAGAGATCTATTCTACAATTAATTACTATAACAATTACCTTTATCAGTGTGTTAATAATTTCTCGTATTTCATTCTAGGGATCATTCAATTCTTCGCATGCAATCAAAAAATAAGGATGAACTTGAACGTGTTGAAATTCAGCAAAATATTTGTAAGTAATTTAACAAAAATAACATAAAACTAAAGTTAATAAATTTTTGATAAATCACCTAATATTTTAACAAACACTAAATTTATTTAATGCGTGACAACATTTGTTTTAGTTAAAATATATATAATTTTTCAATACTACTCTACCGTCCTGGCTTAACGTTACTAAACTGAATAAACGTTTATGTAATTTTGCTAAGGGACTATATAAAGCGATTTACTATATAGCAAGAATAAAATGATATTGTATAGCATTTTATTTACGAAGCTAAATCTACAACTATTGTATTGATTACTTCTAGAGCAATTTATTCATGCCTTTTCTTTCATTTCAGTGAACGCTGAACTGTCACATGGGTGGAAATAATCATGAAAGTAATTTTAATATTATTTTCCTGTCATACCCTGCTCATAAAATTAATATGTGAAGAAAAAATACACTAAACATATGGTAAGTTGTACTTATTGTTGGAGGTTATATTTGAAGAACAGGAAAATCAGGAAATATCTACAGGCTGAATCAACTTGGAGTGGACTTTTAAAATAGTTTTTGTAAGATGTAATTTAAATTAAACAAAAATGTGAACTAAAAGTTTTTAAATTTATTAATAAAATAATAACTTTTTTAAATAACCATTTTTGCAAATAGTTTCTTTTTTAAAGTATTTTGCATCATTATTATTATACACAACAACGATTTGATAATAACATTTTCAGTCAATAATACTTGTTTAACAGAAAATTACATCAAGTTGATGCACCCTGCGATAAGCAGGAAATGGACATTCATATAAAATGATATAAAAGTTAGTGTATATTAAAGTATATATTTTATTTCCTAAAATTGCAAATAAAACATAATTATAGTAATTGTAGTTTACAAAAATACAATAAATCATTAATCATCGAGATTGAAATCAAACGCAGGTTTTTTAATTTTATTTGTTTGTTGGGGTTCAAAAAATTCATTGACTGGTTCATCATCCGCATCTTCATTCTCATGATCGCTTGCTTCTTCAAATATTCTCGATTTTGAAGCTGAATTATCTTTCAATCCACAAACATAGACAGTGAAATTATCTCTCGTTGCTATAGTAGTCTGAACGTGGAGAGGTGGCACTTTCTTGAACTTCTTGAAATTTTTTGTAGTAGTACTGCTGGTAGTAGTATTTACTGATATTTTAGACATTGGTCTTCTACTTGCGAAGATTGATATATCTAACATTTTAACTTTAGCCGAAACAATTTCCATTTCTTCTTCTTCATTGGAAGAGGGCCTTGATACAATTGAAAGCGTCATCTTACTCAACCACTTGCAAGTATTATTTAGTAAATTACTAGACTGGTTTACACTTTCAATTCGAGTACTTGATAAAAAGTTGTTATTATCTCGAAATATTTTTGAAGTGTTTTGTGTTTCGTTAACTGTCTGTTTTGATGTGTTTTGTGTTTCGTTAACTGTCTGTTTTGTAGTGTTGTTTTGAGATGGTTTTATTGGATGCTGAGTCTCTTCGATTTCTTCTTCATCATCAGAAAAGCATAAAATTTGTTTTTTCTTTTTTACTGATAAATTATCCAAAACAGTTTCCGTTTTACGTTTATTCTAAAAAATTAATATACAATCAGGCAGGAATATAAGCACGTCGTGAAATTGATAAAAATATTTGATCATTCAAGAATTAACGCAATTTTTTTCGATGTGCGTTTTAAAAATCAGGAAACGCACTCCACAAAAATCATATTCTATTCTAGTTCGATAACTTTTGCAAGGGATGACTGTGTTTTGGGTTCTCAATGCTGGCGTAATAAAAATATCAACAATGATTGATTATGATATTTTCTATCACGTCTGCATGGAGAACACACAATACCGTATTCCTTAAAAAAATAACTCTCAGAATTTGCAATATCGGATTTACCAATAAGCTAAAGAAGGATTTCGGTTCATAATGCTTTTTAATAACATTTAAGCAAAAACGCCAACTAGCCACTTACTTTTACTGGGAGAGCGGATGCTTTTAAGTCCTTTATTGAATTATGAGTCCAAGTAGAGCTAATTTTAACGTGTTATAAAGCTAAAAGGGTGTTTTTGTGCCGTAAGAAGTTAAGATATAGATTTCGTACTGCTTAATAAGTGCTTTTCCTGTCCGTCTAACCTACTTTTGTGGTAGCTTAGGACCTTGATCTTTCTTAATCCGACATAAACTAAATACTAATAATAAATGCCAAATTTCTAATATCTGCATACTTTGTGTTTTTCGAGGAGTGTAGTTCGATTTTTAATAAAGTTTAATATTTTATTATTTCGCGAGCGTTATATCCGAACGAACAATTCTCATGTTTTCAAATACAGAACAAACAACTAAGAAAAAGAATTAAAACTTTGCTGAAATATTAATTATGAACGCGTTGAAAACCGTTTATTTATAACCAATTTTATGATTATATAAGAAATTGTCATTTTTTTATCGCTATTTTTATAACAATTGTTTAGAAAATAGATCTATACAGCGACATGAAAATAAATTTTATGCTTACGAAAGTTGATGTTTGTGATGGTGCTTGTTTAGAAATATTTGATTCAATTGCAGAAGGTTGGGAAGGTTTAGCCATTACTTGGGGTTTATTCATTGCTTGAAGTTTACTCATCGCTTGGGATTTACTCATTGCCTGGGATCTATTACTTAATTTTTGACTTGCAGTTGCTGGAATTTCTAGTAGATCATCAGCATCATCATCATCATCATCCGACAATACAAAAACTTCACTCGGTTTACTCGCAAATGTGGATTTACTCTTCTTTTGCTAGAAATTATAATTCTTGTCATAATAATTTTTATGGTGTTTAAACAAATATAACGCACCGAATTGGATGAGCCAGGACGATCCATAAGTAACGAGAATGCATTTTGTTTTACAGGTAATGGTGTTAATGGGATCCTGCTGAATTCATTCAGAAACATTAAATTTAATTAACTAAAATAGTTTTTCATTTACTTACTCTGAATTATCTTGTTTTGATGAACTCTTATGCTTTTTCGATACATTTCCTAGGTCGCTACCTTGGCGTTTCGAACTAGATTGCGAACCAATCTTATCCGTTTCAAATGATGAATTATGATCTTGAGTTAAATCAATATTATCAATCACAGCATTGTTGTCGTATGTTTCCTCAATAATGGGATTTGAGAATTGACTACGCAGTCTGTTGGAATTCAAAGTAAATTGTGATTGTGTGCCCGATACTAGTACTTTTTCATTATTAAAATCTAAATTATTATCATTCACTAAAACTTTTAATTTGTTGAATGTTGGATTGCAATCCCTATCTGTGTTTCCTTTCACAATAGCAACTGGAATTTCGTACGAAGATATCATACGTTTATTAAGCGCTTTTAGTCTTTCAATGCATTTCTCGTATTCGGGGTTTTTCTCTGTCGACTTTCTAGCAATGAATAAATATTCTTTTTCATTATCGTGTAATTTTTGAGTTGGTATTGGCGATTCATCATAGCAAACAACTTTACCACCCGCAAGTGGTATTATTTCAGCTATACCAGTTTTTTCCTTCTTATTTGCAAAGACAAATATTTTATTTTTGAAAATTTTTGTTCTATCCAGATCATAGTTTATTGGCATTTTTGTTATTGATCTATATTGGAAAAATTTTGGCCTATAATTCATGGGAATTGGTAATAAATCGCTTTTAAGAAAACTTTTTTCACGCTGAAGAAAGTATTCCAAAGTAATTATATGTTGTTTTAAAATTAATGCACATAGCACTTTCTTTGTTAAAACTATTTCGTTTGCGACTACGTGAGTACAATCATGGCTCCATTCATTTTCCAAACTTGTAGAGAAATTTCGTAAGATTGCCTTTAATGTAGTTTGATGATCTTCTGATAAGCCAGAGCTGGTAACTTTTAAGTTGTCTTTATGTAATCTAAAAGCCAATAACCGATGAATTAATAAATTAACCTTACCACTCTCTCTATAATTACATGAAATTAAAATTTTTGCCAAATATAATTTCACTTCCAAGATTTACTTGTTTCCGTTCGTTACCGATTAATGCAGCTCCATTAACCTGTGTTTTATTGCAAGCTTTCAAATCTTCAATGTAGACAATATTATTCTAAAACGAGTGTAACTTTATTATTCGATAAGGGTTAGTATAAATAAGTAGTAAGTACCTTGATAGTAATTTTCGCATGTTGTCGGCTGACTGCTTTATCATCTAAAATGATATCTACATCTTTTCTTCCTACTACATATTCTTTATTATTTTGAAGATTATAACCTGAACCTGGTGAAATAAAAAGCTATAAGCGAATTGGCTTTCTACAATATATTAAAACGTACCATTATTATTCATTAACAGAAACATGGTGAAATATTATATTAATTTAAACAAAGTGGTTCGAATTTATAAATTATAACATTTTCAACTTAAGCCGTTTAAGTTTAAGCATAGGTTAGGTTAACAGTTTAATTTAAAATGAATTTAATAGGTGTCACTTTATCAACTTACAATACTTACATGCTATCTTAGTTGCATACCTTCATAATTTTGTGAAAAATATTTAAGTATAAAACTTTAAATAAGAAAAATATGTAAAATGTTATTAAAAAGCTTAGAAAGTTCCTATTTCTATTTTTTATGTACGAAAATTAGTAAAAGTTAGCAAAGTTAGTACAACACTGCCATAAACGGAAAATAGCAGTACTATATCATAGATACTGTCAGTCAAAGATGACTGTTTCTGACTGTTTCGACCGAAGAGGTTACGACATACGTCATCAAAATATTTACATTTTAGTCTTAAAATAGGTCTGTCTACAATTTAAAAGGATTTTTAGATTTAAAACAAGGTAGAATTAAATTAGTTTCATTGTGTATACCGTGTGTACACACACTATTAGAGCAATATTATTACATAACTTCAAATGATGTGCGTCAGACAGATTTTAACTACAACGTTTATTGTCAACATAAAATTATTTTCAAGTAATTGTCCTGAACTTTGTTCCATGCTTCAAAGTGGAAGGAAGCATGGAGCACACCTCATAATTTTTTATTTTTTTTAGCTCTTGGAGCACAGTGCCAAACGTCCAGTGAGTACGGGAACAATAAATCTATATTTCTAAAACAACGTAATTGCTCCAACATGCCTAGCAATACGGCACAAAATATGCAAACTTGCGTTTTCTGCAAAATTTGTGAGAAAAAAGCACCTGCAGAAATATTTTATGAAGACGATGAAATAGTGGTGTTTAAAGATATCAAGCCAGCAGCTAAACATCATTATTTAGTTACAACCCGTAAACACATCAGAAATGCTGCGGCATTAAAGAAGGACGACATTCCTTTATGTTTGTATAGATATTTATTACGAAATTCTATAGTAATTTCATATACTTATAGTAAATAAATTGGTTGACGTTGGCACACAAGTGCTTGAACAGAGAGGTGGCAAACTAGAAGATTCGACAATGGGCTTCCACTGGCCCCCATTTAATTCAGTAGCTCACCTCCATTTGCATGTGATATGCCCAATATCCGACATGAACTATATATCTAAGACAATTTTCAAAAAAGATAGCTTTTGGTTTCATTCGGTGAGTTATACGCGAGAGAATCAAATAAAACAACGATTTTTATTAATTTATTGATGCAAGCTAAATACTTATTACTTTTTTACACGATCATTGGTTTTTTGAGAAATACGTTGACTCTTTCAAAGATGGGTCCTACACCATGACCCTTTTGTCCTTATGGATAAAACGGAACTGTCCTTTATCCTACAGCAATTTGGTTCTAACAAAATTTCTAGTATTGCAAAACCTCTGAAAGAGCTTAGTTTTTATAGCAATAATGAATACGATAATGCAGATTTGGCGATTTACGGGTCACATGTCGTCTTTTTTAGAAGATTAACTACTTTTGTGTGTGCCAATAAAATTCTAGTAATCTTCGAGAAAATATGTAAATTGTGTGACGATGTGAAAATTGGACATTTCTTGTTGCGAAAAAAATTAAAAGAAAATATGTATTGCTGGAATGTGCTAAATTGTCTTAAACCTAATTTATTTTTAAATGTACTTAAATCACTAATTTAATAATTATCAAACTTTACCGTGATACTTATATTTGTGTTATTAAATTACTTTTTAATTTTTAATTTATTGGACAAAATAATTCCATCTTATTAGAAATAAAGTAAATAAACAGACTTAAACAATATTTTGATATTTATAAAATGTCCATAATAATCAATAGTTTGATTTTGTTTAAAAATTTATTAAAAAGGTAAATTTCTTTGGCAATGTGTATTAAAAATGTTTGAAAATGGTAATATTCTCTTTAAAATTTTATCACAAAGGCCGATGAATATAAAAAAGTAATTTTACGCATTCATAATTTTATGCTGCAGCAGTAAATTAAAAAAAATCGATTTAACATTTGATTCAACCTCGTAACAAGTTCTCAACGGATGACATAACTGATATTCACATTTTTAGGCAAATTGTGTCAGAGACAAACTTAACAAATTATGATTCAACATTCTATGAAGGTACAATTAAAACTAGCTTTACAATAAATCATATTTTTTATTTGTTATTTGTTTTATATACGTATATGGATAATTGTTTTAAAAATAATAATTTTATATAGCAAAAGATTAATAAAGGTTTAATTAAATTAAAAACTGTAATGGAATGGTTAATAAATTAAAGAGGTAGAAAAGATAAAAAAAAGTTAATATACAGACATATACATCAACTAACGATAAATATTTGTGCTAAATATATGTTAATAGTTAATAACAAATAACTTTTCTTTTCTTTTTTTAATCTAATTTCCAGTCTAACAGTGTTATCTCTTATAAATAATAACAATTTTAATATTTTTTAAAGATTAGTAAAAAATTGTACAACCAATATATTGTATGTATATATCTTTGGCAAAACCACTCACATTTTTGAAATGTGCTTGATGTAAACAACTAGCAAATGACTTGAAACAGAAAACAAATTAAAAAACATTAAAAATTAATAAATGCCATCTATGCAGATATTTATACAGCATGTTTAAATCATAAATATTTCTCGATTATGTTGTAATAAAAACTGAGTAAACATGTTAATAGGTCCAATCGCAGTTAGTGACATGCTTTTATTTTCCGACCATATTAAATTCGGTCCAAACACTACAGCTAAATTCGATGCATTCATTTTATTTAAATCAGCTCTTTCCATTACCTGTAAGGCATTAATAAGAAGCACTAAAAAAACAAACTCAAGCAAAACTCACTACTTACTCTTGATAAGAAATTGATTATATATTTTAGTATCTTATAGTTATCTTCCGGAAGTTTCTCCATCACTAATATTGAAGCCTGCCTAAGTTGTTGGTCTTTACTTATTTCTGAAATAAAAAGGAAGTATTATAGCATTTATCCCTGATAATATTTTTATGCAAACAAATCTATTCAATTAGTGTGAAAGAATAAAGATTAAAACTTTTCGAGAATATTAATGTTAAGCTGCTTTCAAAACGAATTTGTTTATAATAAAATTGAAGTATAGCTAAAGAAATGGACGTACAATTTCATACTCTTCTTATAATCATGTTTAATTTTTTTCATTAATTATAAATGATATTAATAACAATTTGTACTATCACCATGGTCGAAAAAAGAATGGCCTAGCTTGGGTCTATACTCAGCCATTCGAGATTTATGGTTAACTTTGAGATTTTTCATTAAGAATTGAAATTTATCAAAAATTTACGCGTTTTCAATTTCATTTTTATAGAATAATTTCTACAATCATTTCATATTAAAAGTTAAAGCAGTATGAAATCAAAAAGCGGAACTTTTCCAAATGCCAAACTAAGGAAAAATCTCTACAACTTTAACAAGTTAGAAATTATGAAAACTGGCATTCTATGTTCTCTTCTATGTATTTTTACTATTATCTAAGATGATCAGACGTCCTACATTGACATAGTTTGTCTCACATTCGCCAATGTGTTCCGAAAGTGTTCCACCTTGAATTTTATATTAGAAAATTTTTACGTGACGTTATACTAAAATATAATATAATATTTAGAATCATTTTCGTAAAGTAATATGTTTTGTCTTGTCCCGTGTATTTATACCATTTTAATCTATTCACCTTATTAATGACAATTGTAAACAAAGTAACACTGACTTTTTACTTATCAGTTCTTCTTCTGATAACAAGCTACTTTAACCTTCCAAAATTGATTAGAATTTAAAAAACATACAATTTAAAAAGTAATTTTATAAATATTTCGTACTTTACGTATGGAATAATAAAATTTTATTATGAAAACAATTTTATCTACTCTCGTATAAAATCGAAAAAATTTATAGAAAATTACTCTGCTCATGTTTTTCAACAAAATTTAATTGCTCGTAAATAAAATTAAAATGCTTGTAATTAAAATCGTATTTATAAATCAGCAATTTTAATAAATTGTTTAGTCTTTATGCGTAATGTAAGCATAAATAACTCGAGTTAAATCATTTTTAAAACAAACAGGATGAACATTTGAGTTGGAATTAAAATGTATTAAATGGGGCTTTGCTTTGTTCCGAAAATACATTTTAAAAACAATATTATTTCATTAATGGCCATTAAAGTTGATTGGTGAAAAAATGATTCATATTTTTGAATCACAAACATATGCAAGTGTGTCTCCACTTTCATCGTAAAAATTTATTTTTGCACCCAAATTAGTTGCAGAATGAAATTGGTTAACTTACTTTGAAATTGTAAAACTTCATCATATAAATCAAAAGTTAATAATGGTTCTTTCAGTTCTCGCAAAAATGTTTTTAACAGTACGGTTGCTTCATGCGGATCGTTAAATGTAACTGGTTCTCCTAAATCGGCGACCTCTTTCAGTTCTTTCACGCGCATCGCATTAGGAGACCGACGAAATAGACCCTCCACTTCTAAAGCTGCAATTTTATTGATTAGGAATAAATTAGCAAATGCATAGTAACGAAAATAAACTAGATGCTTACCGTCTGGGTTATCTAGATATTGAACGCATTGTTTCACAATGGGTGGGATAACACCTTTATAATGATTTTTAATATGACTTAAAGATTCTCCAAATTGTTTTGTTGGTATTGCGGTTTTTGGTCGGGTGGAATCTTCATATAAATATTTATTCTCACAACGTATTTGTCTTTTATCATATCTGCAATAAAGAATGTATGAAGGAATGTTTGCTTGCGTGATACTTAGAGCCGGCTTTTGAAATTTTGCTTGGGTCTACGTTTGTATTTTCGCAAACAAAAATACTAGTTTAAACATTATTTATGTGATAAAATCTTCTTAAAAATGTCTAGTTTCATATTATTTCCATTATATTATACGCCAAGAAACATTAAATATTTAAAATTTTAAACAATGTATATTTAATTAACACACAAAATTTCTAGAAATAAACAAATTTCTGATTTATAACAAAAAATTTGAAGAAAATCGACCAAACATCAAACAAAAATGATATAAACGTACTTTCAGACATTTTAGGATCAATTTTCACCATGCCATCACTCGCCCTACGTCAATTTATAATAAAAATTACACAAAAATCAAAAGCTTTAATAATTTCTCACACGGCAAAAGCCAGCCCTGGTTGTACTTACTCTGTCACTTCCTCAGGAATCGACAGTTGATCTAAATTAATATGTTCGCTTAGTTCAGCAAGCGTATTGATGTAGTTTAACTTCTTGCCAAATTTGACGCTAATAACAGGCCTAAACATTTGCGAAATAATCTTTAAAAAATTGGTTGGATGAACCATATACAAGGCTTTTAGATTCTTTTTGTACTTCCTATCAAATGCTTTGTACGCTTGCCATAACCACCTTATCGATGGCTTATTTTTACTGTTCAGTCCATAGTGAAAATACACCAAACTGTAATCTTGTTCCACATACTTATCCAATGTATAAATTAAATATCTGTAAACAATAAAGAGAATTGAAAACATGGTATAAACTACCTATAAAAAATCTGATTACAACTTACTCTAAAAACAATTCATGATTAATCCTATCAGTAACGGGTAGCTTACAAGCATACACTACAATTATTTTTCGGCCTACGCTATCATCTCCTTTCACATCAACAATTCCGTACTTAGCTATATCTACAAACTTCTCACAAGGATCGGCGTCCACTTCGGGATATGAACTGCTAACTATACTATCATAATTCTCATCCCCTAATTCATCAAAATTTTCAACGGTGAAATCGGGAGATGCCATACCATCTGGTTCAATATCTTCCAATAATTCAACTAGCAACAATGAATAATGTTATCAAAATATGTTTATTATCTTATCTCGTGCTGTTTATTACCTGCATCGGCAATCGCCTCGGTTTGATGCAACTCCGTATCATCAAATTCTAAATTTGGCTCGTAATCATGATAATCTGATAAGCTAGGGTATGGTTCCTCAGTATCGGCAGAATATGTTCCTAAAATATTGCATATAAATAGATAAATTCAATAATTGATTATATGGAAATGGCTTACCTGGCACTCCAGGATTAGGCATTGACGATAACCTGTTACTATCCATGTTTTTCGTAACAAAATGTTATCATTTCCTTGAGAATGTAATACGAAACTTACACCTACAACCAAGTCACTCCCAAGATTTTTAAAATATTTATGCAATAACAATCTGGCGGATTTTTTATGTGTAAAAAGATTTGTAATAACTAATAGTACTCTTAAGACGATTTTAATAAGAAAATGCTTTGAAATGTATCATGAAATTACGTCTTAAATTGCAAAACATGTTTGTTTTGACATTCAATTTTAATCGTACTAACTCGTGCATTGTTTTATTTTTGGCAAATGGCGTTTGACAACCGATTGTAATTTTTAGCAAATACGATTGTTATTTAGTCCTAAATGGTTCAAACAATATCACGTTACATTCCATCGATTAATTAATCGTAAATTATTAATATATTGTTTTCATTTATCAGAAATGTAACGATACTTTTGAATAGGATTGTCACCGAAATCAATGTTTACGTTCGAAATAAATTGAATGAATGTTACTCAGAATCGTTTACTTAATCTTATGATTCAATTGAATGATAAGTAAATTAAAAATTATACCTATTTTTGTATATAAAATCCTAAAAGGTTAAAATGAAATGATGAATATTTCGGAAAATTGATAACCTGTAAGTTGTTGACGTAAGTGTTCGAGATGGCGCCTTCGTTGCAAAACAAATACCGACCGACCGAAATGGCGGTTATCACTAAAAGGCGAACAGGCTGAATCTTGTGGCCGTACAATTTATATTTAAAATTGTGTCCTTCCTAAGAATATATTTTAAAAGTTCCGCGAAAATGTAAAAATCTAGGTGAGTACTAATCTTATTCTTGTAAAGTCTGTGTTGGAGTGGTTGGAGTCTGCGCTGTCGTCGAAAAGCAAATCCCAAACGATAGAAATTGCGGTTTTTAATAACCGTTGATGAAATTAAATCTTGTGGAGTAAAAATTGTATTTAAAACTTTGTCTTGATATTTTGTTAAAATCAAAGAAATGTATGTGATAACGTTGATAACTTACATAAAGTAAGAGTTGGAGATAGCGCCGTAGTCGTCCCAAAAACAAGTAGCAAACGATCTAAGCGGTTTTCACTAAAAGTCGATAAGGTTTAAGTCTTTTGGCGGTAGAATTTATATTTTAAGTTGTAGCCTGTGTTGATGATTCAAAGGTTTTAAAGGAAAATTCAGAACTTTAGGTGAGCACTGATCTTATTATTATAAAGTTGCTTGAAGGAAAATCAGATAATCAGTTTACTTCCGTCTATGAAGTATGTGTTTACGTTTATCCCATTTTTTAGATGAAGTAAAAGATAACTTTCTATTTGTAATGTGCCTACATCAATGCAATGTGGATTAAATAAATACTAGTTGATGTATTCTTTGAATAATACTTACTAGCACAAAAATATTTATGACTGGTATGATTTCATTGAATTGAACTGAATTAATTATAGCAGTAGGTAATATATATGGTATTTTTAAATTTTATAATTTATTCTTATTTACCATACAGACATAAAATAATATTGTGCATTAATGGCTTATGAATAAACGATTTCAATAAATTATAGTGAAAGTTATATATTATGTAGGTATAAAAGAAGAATTATAAGAATAAAAATAAAAGGTATTCTGCACATGATGTTTTATATTTGCACACAACTGGGCCATCAGACTGTTCTAACTGTAGCACAACTGTACTGATAATTATTGCATACTGACTAAAGAGGCTATTTTTATAATAATAGGTATGCTATGTTATATTTGCACTAACATCGATCTATAATATGTTTTTATAGTATACATTAAAATAAAGCTTTTACCTGAATTTGGAGTGATTACATGTCTAAAAAAAATGCCAATCTCACATCACTTTTGCTTATATCATAATGTTATATAAATGTAATTTACAGAGATATGAAAAGAACTTGCCATTCAGGGTTTAACCATGCCATAAACATATCAAAACGTATAATTTTGTCTCGATTTTTTATTTTTATCTTTTTTTTCTTTAAATTTAGTAACTCGGATGACATAAGTGGTCATATAGTTTGGAAGGCACTTACTACTTGACTTTTGAACACATGAAAGCCTAGTCGAAATACGAAATAAACATGTTATCTACATTGAAAATTAAGCATCAAGGGTTTAACTTTTTTTAGGAGCCAAAATTCGCAAAACGTCCAAAAGTATAAAGAATTTTAAAGGCCACTTTTTGAAAATGCTTTTTATCACGCCACAAGATATATATTTTTTTAAGTCAAACAAACCTGGTAGACCCTAAAATGGCAGGAAGGCATTTATAATTTTTTTAAATTGTAATAATTACTACATTTACAAGTATTTTTTATATAAATTTTGTACATTATTTTATATCCTATAATCTAAACAAATCACAAAAATAATTTTTATGTTGGCTCAGTGATTTTTTCCTCCTGTTCATCATTTTTCATTTATTTTCCCTACAGACTATATGAAAGAATAAACGTTTGTGTTTCTTAACTTATGTGCTACATCGTGAACTGATTTGCAACTATACGCAGAATGAATGTCTGAATTTAACTTCCAGGCAGTTGCACTACACTTTGTACATACACAACACCTATATTCACTATTTTATTGATGCTACATCGTAACATATATAATACATTTGGCATAGCATAGCTACAAAATAGGAAAATCATAAATGCTTCCAAAGAACATTATCAAACTGAACCAATCAGGGTTTCATAACCATGTTTTTGATTCATTAAAGCCTTTACAATACATTACAAATATAAATACATATTTTCATTTCCATGTTATTTCTCCAAAAATTTTCTTAAAATTTATATCAATATACATTTTGTTTTCTTCATATAAATAACCAATAGATAATAATAATACAATAATAATTTATAATTTAATCAGTCCGAGATATAAAATCATTTAAGTGTTCTTCTTTTCTTTTAATCAATTTTTTTTACATTTAAATTTTTTGCTTTTTTTATTCTCTTATTAAGTTAAAGGTAATAACTAAAAACTAAAAATTAATAAATACAATATGAAAACCTGATACTTAGTTTGCATTACTGAAGCTACTTCTTGCATAAATAACAAAGCAAACTTCATATAGGATATTATTGATGAGTGTGTATAAAATATGTACCTATACAATTTCATTAATTACAATATGTACTAAATAAATTATTAAGAGACCAGCTTGGAATCTGAAATACTGATAAAAAGACTGACCTATTTCACAAAAGTAATAATAATTAAGAAACTAAATGCAGCGACTGCGACATCATTATTAAACGCTCCTAATAAACGAGAAATATCATATTGCACTGATAAAATCCAGCGATATATATTTGTTTTATATATCTATCTATATAATTATAATATTGATTTGAGTAATATTTATAATGCTTGACACACCATTACGCTCAGTTTTTTCTTCTTCTTCATTTATAATATATACAATTTTCAATTGAGTTAACAGTTGTTAAATTTTTTTGTACATGAGTTTTTTTTTGTTTAAAACTTATGAAATAACTTTGGTGTACTTTCGTATATCAATTTCATAGGTTTGTTTAATTTAATACAAATAAATAGATGTATAAATAGATATTATGAATTATGTTATGTTTCTTTGACTGGCTTTAACACTAACTGCACCAAATATTATTTCTTCTTATTTTCATCAATTATTTTCATCTTCAATTATTTAAATTAATATTATTAAATTTTATACATTTCCTAACTCATTCGTACAATAATAATAGGTAGGTATTTAATTACAATTAAACAAAAATAACTTAAGTAGGAATCATCAAAATTATGTAAATAGCATCTGCACACCGTAAAATATAGAGAAGGGAAATAAATAATAACAACAAAAATAAAAAATGTTTACAAACATTAAAAAATACAAATTGAAAATTAAGTTTTAATTTGTATATGTGTACAGGTGCCTGGATAAAATCCTATTTAGAATATTGTTTTTATTGCATTGCATTTATTTTTTAGTTAGTTTGAATTGTGCCCAAATTATTTGTCTGTTGCTTTTAACTTTTAAAAAACATGTGCTAATGGAAACGAACAATTCATCCAATAATAAACGATTTGACATAAAAAAATAATTTAAAATGCAATAATTCAGATAATACATATGAGTAGAGAATAGATTTTTTTTATCATTTGAAAAAACAAAATAAAAGGATTGTCGTAGAGCGAATGGGGAATGTATATGCAGATGCGTGTCAGAATTTAAATATTCAAACACACGAATTATTATTTCCCAAATGTGATGTGATCATAATAGTTTTTAATCATTTTGCGATCATCAACTCCATCATTTTTTTGCATTCAACTAATTACTAAAATATATAGACTTTTTTTTTGAAAATACCAACTCTAATTTTGAATTTAGAAAAATTGTATACATATACACAACAGTCTTTTTTTATATATAGAACTGGCCGAAACTTTGGCTAGATAAATTTTATAAAAGTGTCCAAAAACATTTCTTCTACGTTCTAAAATTTCGAATACATTAACAGTTAATTAAATAAAAAATAAATATGAAATAAGAATGTCAGCAATCTGCATACTTTTTATAATACGACATCATCATGTAGACAATTTCTTTTTTACGGTATATAAATATAATTTTTTTTTTCATGTATAATGTATGATGCGGTAAATGACAAAGCATACAGTTTGTGAATGCATAACTAATAATAATTTATCACATTACATTTTAACACGGCTTGTGTTCATTCGCCTCGACATTCTGTCATTGGCTCCATTTTAATGGAAGCCATAGTGTCTTTGGAGCGAGGAGTTGATGAATGTATTGGTTTAACTAGTTCATCAATGTCCTCTTGGAAGAGATTTTCTGGTCGCGGAGAAGTAAATGACCTGGCCGGTTTATAGGTCATTCCGGATACTCCAATACTGCCGACATCCATATTATTGGACATACCAAGATTTAGCGCACTGTCCATCGTACTTGACACTGTCAGTCCAAGAGGTGATGAAATTGGACTTTCCAATCCAGAGCCAGCCGGACTTATTCGTAAATCTTGTATACTACCTGCAGGACTAGCCATTCGCATTGAAGTCATATGGCTCATTGAAGTCATTTGGTTTATGCTCATAGGAGGAACGCCGTTACTTGGCAATGATACCGATCCGCAATGGCCAGCCAAAGCTAATGAGTTAACTAAACTTGCCACAGGATTTGTGTCATGAGCAGTACTTGCATGTTGAGCGGCTGCCACCATACTACACATTTGCTGTCGCAGTCCGTGAGCAACTGCAGCGACTGCAGCTGCCGCCGCCGCTCCAGGTGATACGTTCGGATCGGAGCCGTTGCTACAGGAATTATTCGGATAACTTTGTACACTCACTCCGTCCTATAAACGTAAAATGAAATTACGTTAAACATGTCAAATGGGGGGAAAATATATGGAGAAAGTTTACACTTACATGCATTCTAGGATAAGCAATGTGGGACTCTTCTTTAATTTGATGTGAATCTCTAAATACTACAGCGCGAATAACACCTCTAATATGCTCATCAGGCCAAACTCCTAGCAGAATTCTTTGCGGTCGCCCTCTACCCTTTGGTCGTAAATCTGTAAACGTTTATTTCATTCGATAAAATTTTATTTCACTCTACTCGAATATAGATAACATCAAATCTGCATGTGTAAATTATTACATAATAATAATAATAAGAATAATAATAAAAGTGTGTAATTGCTAATAATAAAGTAATATGTATAGAATAAAAAATAGACGACAAATCACATAAAATGTGCACAAACACAAATAAATAAAATTATTTTGGTGAGAGAGTAAATTTATATTTCGCTCCAATAACCAAAAGATATTGATGTATGAGTAGTATAGTAATATTTTAATTTTGCAGAGACAGATTGTTATCTATTATTTTTTGTTTTTTATTTACAATTTATAATATTAATATAATATGCTTCATTTGCTACGAGTCTCGTAGGTTACATATGTATTGTAATACTACGAGTTTTACTATTCAATTGATATTTGATATCAATTTATATTCAATTAAAGAAACTAATATTTTAGTAATAAACACCTTTTGGTATTGGAACTCACCCGAACCTCCATCAGCCGAAGGACCCAACATGTTATGAACACGATTTGCGTAGAGTACAAACGTCGGATAGGGAATATCATATTTTCTCGCGGCTTGCGAAAGCGACAGGCCCTCTTTCAATACCGAAAAGATTGCTTCAGCCATCGTTTCTGGTCGCCAAGATTTCAACGGTCCCCGTTCACGGAAGCGCAAGTTATGGACGAGACTCTGATTTGTGTTCCAACACTTTTGCCACATCGACTGCAGTTGGTATTGGTAACTGTCTGCTGAAAAATTAAATTCACTATTAGTATACAATTAATTAATTTAAATAAATTTACATAATAATATATTAAAGGTATAATAAATGCACATATAATATGTATGTAAATGAAAATAAAATTACCACAATGTTCTTTTTTAAGTGTTAAAAATCTGAAACATAAGAAAATAATTTAAGCACACTATTAATTTGCAAAATACTCTTAATTGCACCTTATTTAAACAAACATCTATTATTATTGCTTTTAGATTATTGAACAATATAACAATAATGTAAACATCTGTTTTCTATACGTTATTCATAATTATAATATATTTTAAACAAACAACAACATGTTTGATTTAATATTGTATTATTACAAAACAAAAGAAATATCGCTTTATTATTAAAATAATTTTATTCTTAGAATTGTTTTATAATTTATTATTTATGCACTACATTAAACATTTATAGTGTGCATTCAAGAAAAACACTTTATACTCTATATAACTATTATTGATATTAAGCAAATATTGTTGTTGTTATTATACTATAATATAAGTATACTTTTATTATATTTATATGCACTAGCAACTTTGGAAAAAAGAATTTCATTTACTATTAACTACCTCTATATTATTACCACGTTTTTATTATTATATTAACTCACGTCTGTACGTTTGATCAAAACGTTGTTTTCTAACTTTTCGAATAGATTTAAAAAACCATGTCAATTTAAGAACTGTAACGTCTTTATCTGTATTCTATAAACACAATATCGGGTGTAGGACACTATTGGGGGCAGTTTTAAATGTACAAGAATCTATTTAAATATGGGACTGTTTTGTAACGCGACATTTTTTATGTAACCGTCCTTAAACTACGATTTTATCTTTATCTATTGTTGTATTCTAGAAACACAAGAGCGGGTGTGGGGCACTATTAGAGCCAGTGTTGAATGTGAAAGAACTTATTGAAATACTCGTATGTGGAAGAAATTATTTAAATATGTAACTATCGGGTGTAGGACACTATTGGGGACAATTTTGAATGTGCAAAAAAGTTACTGTCCTGTAACGCGACATTTTTTATGTAACCTTCCTTAAACTACGACATTATCTTTATCTCTTGTTGTATTCTAGAAACACTATTATATAAATATGTGACTATTTCACCCACTGTAGAGGGTCTAGCCACCCTAAGAATAGCTCAAACTCGGATATTATATAATTATTTGTCGACTATTGCCAAAGTAATGTCCGACGCGATTGTCAAACCATAACCTCAAACTTTTTGCCAAAATACTGTATTTACGTAATCAAATATATTTTTTATTACTTAATAGATTTGTAACTCATTAGTATATTTGCCATGATAAGAAATACAATAAATGATATTATTATTCTGAAAATAAAAATGTGGTAATATAAAATATGATGCTTTCAATACTCATGTGATATTATGAATAACGCAGTTACAATTTAAAGATGTATAATGTAAATTAATAAAAATATAATCATCGTAAACAATAAAAGATAAATAAATTTAAATTAAACTGTTATTTATTAAGAACAATGTCAATATAATTATTACTCTTAACTAAAAATAAACTTAGCATTAATTTCTTAAAGACTGAAATAATTAACGTAAATTACTCATCATGTTTTTATCAAATTATTAATAATTTCTTATTCTTTTAAACTCTTTGAGACGTCGTAAACTTAATACTTACACATTAATATCAAGATTTTTTTTCACTTTATTACATAAACAATTATTGCTAAAAGTTTTATTTCAAACGGGGATGAATTGACCTTTCATAAAGTTTTCATAAAAAAATTTATACAATACACCAAAATTTACAAAAAATATAGAAGAAATTAAATAAAATTACTATAAATAAAACAATAACAACGAAAATAATTTCAAATAAGGCGTCACTTCGTTCCCGATCTTACAATTTTTGGTACTTTTTTGGAGAATGGCCTCCACTTGAAAATTTTACTCTCCGCGTTCCATTCTAAGCGTGCCGTTTTTAACTAACAACTCTAGTTGACATCAAACTCCTAACCTATCCGCCTGTTACTCAAATGGGGTATGTTTACTTTAAACTCATAAATCACTGACACATTCAAAGGGAATAGAAAAAATTGCCAGCAAGAGCGCAGGTATTTAAGAATGGGACGCAGCTACTTCAGCTACGAGTTTAGTTTACATGTGGAGGCCACTCTCCAAAGAAGAACCCAATTTTTAAATATTTTATACATGTATAAGAAGAATTCGTGATGAATTTCGCATTTAGGAACAATATCAATTTCATCGTAGTTTTGTATATTAAAATTTAAATATATGTATAATATGTTTTTTAGTATATGTAGCATATACTACATAAAAACGAATGAAATGTTTTGTGCGCTATAAAGGCGATTTAAATTACTAATATACATATATATAAATGTATGAATTTATATAACAATAACATATGTTGTAATGTAGGTTTACCATGCAGTCGTTTACTCAACTTTAATACGACATGTAGCAAACATAAAATAATGAGTAAAAATAAATGTAACTAAACTAAACATGTAATACAATATTGCATGTCAGAGAATACAATCATATACAACACGCAGGCATTATTAGCTATGTAATTAGATGCATAAATATAGCTCACATAAATGCAAAACGTTATATTATAATTAATAAAAGTAACATCGATAACAAGATGGATATATATATAAAATATCTAAAAAATAAAAACTATAACAACAATCGTGATGAATGAGGAAGCACGTTTGATTCATCTTAGAAGTTGCATACATATCTTTTTTTTTCATTATTTGCTATATTGTATGATTTGAAGATGAAGAGGAATGTATCGTCATTATTTAAATATAAATTATTTGTAATACTCCACCGGTAATATATAACTCTTATCGTAGCGAATGTTTGCCAAGAGATTGAAACGATTTTTGCCATTACTCTACTATATGTACAAACATCCAAATGAAGCGCTTTGTTACAACATGAGAAAAACGTAGTAGAAAAGAAAATTAAACGATAATTAAATTAAAGTGACCCCTTTACCCATAGATAGAAAATTAATATAGAAAAATTAGATTTTTTTTCAGTCTTACAATGAGCGTAATATCTATCTAGTATTTATTGCTCTTCACTTCATGATAATCTTTTTTGCTATTTGATTTATTCGTATGCGTCGTTTCATTATATTGCCCATGCGGGGGCGAAAGTCGCTCCATTTTAATGTTAGCTGGTAGTGATGACGGGCGTTCTTTCGAATTACTAGCAGCGGATGCTTTCATAGGACTCTCACTGTTATTCTCATAATAAAGAGAAACAATGCTGTGTTTCTTGCAGAAAGCCCACCACCACCGGAATCCGGAAAGTCCGGTGAACATAAATTCCGGATCTCGCGCCCGCCTCAACGTTTCAACGTAATTTAAAACGGACGTTAGCGACTTTTTCGTACGTCTATTGTATGGGGATACAGATACATCACAGCAAAATTCTAAAACTGCTGCTTCTTCTACGGGCGTCAAACCTGCTTCCTCTAATACCGCCATGCGTTTTGTTTTTCCTAAAATATTATCGTACAATGTACCTTTCGGTATACCGTATTTTTGCGACGCTTGTGTAAAGCGCAATTTTTGCTTTACAACAGCGTCAATTGCTTCTTTCAATTGTTCTTGTGTCCATGTCGGTGATTTAAGCTTTAATAAGATGGGAAAATCTAAATAAAAGAGAAACAAAAAACAAAAAACAAATGCATATTAATAAGTGTGTGGTAAATTAAAGTAAAAAATGGCAAAACAACAAATTTTAATAATAAAAAAACAACAAAACAACACAAAAAATTCAGTTTTGATAAAAAGTAATCCCATGAATTTACATTACTTAGTTGAAAAAGTATAGTTTTCAGTTCTAGAGTGTAAAATATTGAAGTTACTAAAAAACTGATCTATTGTTTCGTGAATTGAAATTATTTTTGGAAGATACTAAAAATTTCCTATTCTAGAGTTCGTCAAAGACCTATGCTTCTATCGGAGAATGGTCCTGTGACTGAATAGGTCCTAACATGAGCAACAACTAACTAAATCCACACTTGGATTTTAATTTACTTGAAATATTGAAGCCCAAATAGTCTCTTGTAGCCAGACTACTATATAGAAGGCCAGTATCAAGTCTTATGTAATATTGGATTACTTTTCATCAAAACTAATATTAGGTAAACTCATCAACAGCAAAAAAAGGAGAAATCGTCAATACAATTTTGATAAAAAGTAATCTATTTTGAGTTTTGAGTTCTAGAGGGCTATAATATTGAAATTAATAAAAAATCCGTATATTGTATCGGGAATTGAAATAATGTTTGGAAGATTCTAAAAACTTCCTATACTTGAGTTCGTCAAAGACCAATCAATGCTTCTATGAGAGACTTATTATGTTATATACTGTGGTCCTATGACTGAATTGGTCCTAACATGAGAAAAAAGAACTAAACCCACACTTGGATTTTAATTTACTTGAAATATTGAATCCCAAATAGTCTCTTGTACCCAGGCCACTTTATATTGAGTTTTATGTAATACTGGACTACTTTTCATCAAAACTAATATTAGGTAAATTCATCAACAGCAAAAATAGGGGAAATCATCGATGCAATTTTGATAAAAAGTAATCTATTTTGGGTTTTGATTCCTAGAGGGCTAACATATTGAAGTTAATAAAAAATTGGTATATTCTACCGGGAACTGAAATTATTTTTGGAAGATTCTGAAAACTCTACTTGCGTTCGTCAAATACCAATGCTTCTATGAGAAAGCTATTATCTAACATAATGTATCCTTGTATTTTACTTTACTTGAAATATAGAACCCCAAAGAGTCTCTTGTACCCAAACCACTTTATATCCAAGGCCGGCACTGAGTATTATGTAATATTGAATTACTTTTGATCAAAACTAATATTAGGTAAATTCATCAACAGCAAAAAAAGGAGAAATCATCATCATAAATAATAAAAAATAAATAAATAATAAAATGCAGTGTTAGGACCACGAAGAATGTTCATGCTTGGTTGATTAAGAGAAGGAAAAAGGGCAAAAGGCACACACACCACACACCACACACACACTCACTTAATGTATAAAATCAGCCTATAAAATAAGCCATAAAATGCTGCTGGTGTTACAAACGCAATATATTTAATAAATAGCGAAGGCAGAACGCTGTGTAAGAAAACGCTAATAAAAAACACTAAACAACTAAGAAACAAACATAAAACTAACGAGAAAACTTATCCAATACTAATTCTCCAATTTTTCAACATTTACAACAGTTGCGCTTTTCTCAATATGCGATAGAGTTTCGTTTTGAAATTCATTAGAATCACGCAGCGCGATGGTGGTGTTATTTTGGTTGGCGAACGTTTTGCACGATTTCAATGTGCTTGATACCGCTCTACAACTTACGACCCCAACGGCTTTCGATCGTCTCCAGAGAGTCATGATTGGTATGTTACAAAGTTGTGCGGCCGGTTTTATGGGCATACCCGACCGAACTAATTCAATAGCGCGCTGTAGTTCCTCGGAAGTCCATTTCGGACACTTCCGCGTACTACGTACTACTTGTACTTTTAAATCTCGATTTCGACTAAACTTTTTTACTTCCCTGCTTCTGCTCGCCGTCGTGCTGGTAGTAGACATTGCGTCTGAAAGAGTTTGAAAAGTGGACAACAAGTTTTTTACAAGAAAAAAGAAAGAAACAGATAGATATGTAGATAGAAAGCAAAAGCATCCCAATCAATTATACAATATTGAATGAAATTTTCATCGCGCTCATTCGGCTAATTTTTCACACACACACGCAGCGTCATACAACAAAAAATAATTATTTTAAAAGCCGATCACATGTTTTCATTATTCTGCTGAATTGGTAATGATAATAATGATGATAGGGTGAAATGTATATATCAATTGAAATAGAACAAAATAAAAGCTTGGCAATTTTACACCTGTATATATATGTATGTATGCTGCACCAACACATTAATGACTATAAAATAACTATAAATAATAGAATCAATAAAATTGTGGTGGTATAATATAAATTAATCTTTTTAATGCATGGCATTTAATAAATAACGCAAAAAATGAAAAACGCGCACAATACGGTATTATTGTAAAATATGTACTTAACAGATTTTTTATACCTATATATAGGTATATATGTGTGTGTAAGTGCGCACACATTACCTATAAATAATAAATTTTTATTAAATAAAAAATAAAATATAATACATTTCGGTTCGATTGATTTAAATTGTAAATTGCGTTAAGGAAATTAACAATAAACTTTAATGGCATGTTGTTTCTTTTTGTTGTTTAAATCGTTTTATAGACATCAGATAAAATGTTCTGCGCCATATAACACCACAATCGTTTTACTTAATTTGCATTCAGAGTCGGCGCAAGTTATACCGACGATGCCGACGAACGACGACGGCGACTTCTTCATACATACATGCTAAATAATTGATGTAAAAGTTTTGTTTGTTTTTCATTTTTTTTTACTTGTATTATTTCTGTCGTCTCTCTATAATGTAATCGATGCATTAAACTTAAATCTAAATGGTTGAGAAATTTATGCAAAAACGAAATCGTCTTCTTCAAAGTTTATATTATTATTATGCACTGCACTAAAAAATATGTAAATACAGTGAGTGACTGACCTATGGTTGCCATATATAGTCAAACCTCACATAACGACCAAAAAATGATAGGTAAAACTCACATAACGAGTTAAAAACAGAATGAAGGAAATTTACAGTTTCACGATTTCAAATTAAATGTTTGACAGTTCTACAAGGTAAATAATATTTTATAGAAATAATATTTATTCTTTGAATTCAATAAGAAAAAAAAGAGAAAATCGCGCTACAATTTTATTCTAAGAAATGTCGTTTAACTTTTGCGACAGCCGATAAAATGGAACGAATTATGTTTATTATACGGGATTCTACTGTACATACAACGAATGATAGATACCTCGGTTAACGAATTTATTTGTTTTAATCTTGTCATTTATGCCTGTATGTCACTAGCATTAATCTCTATCCGATCACTTTATCAAAAAAACATAACTTAAAAACTACAAAATTGGGACATTTTAAATTATAGTGGGAAATTTTTACGTCAATACTCGAATTAGTACTGTAACTATTGCCAATTGCTAAATAATTAAATTACATTACAGTCATAGTTTATAGATTATGATCGTCATAATAAAAGTTATTTGTCCCGTAAATGCTAGCGACGAGAATGCGAGCATCAGTAAGGTAAAAAACTGCTAAAAATTCGCGCTATAAGTCTATTTATTGAAATGAAACATAGATGAAGACAAAGTTTTTTCGACAC
Organism: Adinopsis sp. GC000173; assembly: GCA_030264715.1. Lineage (NCBI taxonomy): Eukaryota > Metazoa > Arthropoda > Insecta > Coleoptera > Staphylinidae > Adinopsis > Adinopsis sp. GC000173. The sequence continues at coordinate 18,174 of JARJDW010019702.1, read as the reverse complement.
CTGGTAAAATGGAAAGAATCATACTTGTTGTATAGGGTTCCACTATATAGTGTTACCTCGGTTAACGAACTTTAGTATCTGTAAGTTAATGCGTCTTATAAAATAAAGCAAAATAGTAAAAAGTCAAAAGGATTTTTAAGTAAAACGAGCAGTAGAATGTCGAATAGAAAATATTTTTTAAAACACCAATTTTTTTTAATGGAAAGGAGTTTTTCAAAAGTACAACTGAAAATGGCCAAAATGCACGTTGGCCGAAATGTATTGATGCACTCAAAAATTGTGTTCTCTTTTTACTGAAAAACTTTTTCATATCTACTCAATATTTAAGTAAATTATGTGTAAAAAAAGTTTGTTAATCGAATAGTTGTTGCTAACTGGGACAGTACTTAACCAATCATTCACTGTAGTTAATATTTTCTGATAAAGTAAATTCAGTTTTTTTGATATTAATATTTTATTATGCGTGGTATAAAATAAAATATGCAAATTGTTAATTCGTTCAATGTAATGCAGCGATTTCAAATAGAAAAACAGATATTAGATATTGTATTGAGTAGTGCCGACTCGGCATATAAATAAATATTTCAATATTGTAGTAACACATAGCATTGTGTGTGTGTGTGCGAGAGAGGTTGAGATTGTTGTTTTTTTCCTAGGATTGAAGTAAAATAAGAATCAATTAATGAGATTGAAGTGTTTGCAGGCCACCTATGTCGAGCACAATGGCGCTTTTCTATATCGACCACCCATCGCTCAATTAACAATTAAAAATATCATTATTTCATAACAATGAGATTCAAATAACAAAGTAGTTAAATAAATTAGCATCACTACAGGCTGGGCTATAATGGAATCATTAAAGATTAAAATCGGATTCGTCAGGTATATACAATTTATATATCTGAATATTACGACTAGTCGATAATCACTTTATAGATAATTAAAACTATTATCTGTTTAATTAAAATTATTTAGATTGACCACTTCATTTAGTATTAAATCGCCATTATTTAATTCGAAATTCTCTACAAACACAAACGATGTTGCATATTTTATGAAAGAAGTGTTGCGCTGCTCTTATTTTGATCCGCTCTCCCTAGATGATTTCGCAAATACGCTCTCTTGTTGCTTAATTACATTTTAATTATAATACATATTATAAAATTAAATACAATATAATTAATTTTAGTTGTGTGGCTATTATTAATTTAATTGTTATATAAACTTACCGGCGATCGAAGAAGTTGATGCTCCGAGCCAAGCGTGCGATGATTCAAGTAGCTTAGCCTGCAACACACAAGAAGAAGAAATAAATATGATATAATTAAAAAAAGCGAACGAATGATACAGTAGTATATGCCATGGTATGGTCAAAAAAATAATAAAAACACATTTTATTGAAAAATCATGTAAATTTATGTACATAGTGTGCTCGAATAAAATGAAAGAAAATATAACGTTAAGTAAAATAACATTTTAAACAATTTTATGAAGGTAGCAATAAAAAAAATATATACAGCAACATATTATTTAAAATATTATTTCTGGTTGTAATTTTATACGGTCGTTTCTTCCTTTTATCAGCAACAATCTTGTAAAACAAAGCATACAAAAGAAACAATAGAAATGGTAATATATTGAAATAAAAAATATATATAAAGCAAAAAAAAGAGAACTAGTTTCATTTTTTTATGTTTGATATATAATAAATAATATATGAAAAAGTGCCTTTTCAAATCGGAAGTAATTTACATTTATTTTTAGTATATTTTTTTCTGTTTTTACGACGATTTAAAAAACAGCAGTATGTTAATTCAGTAAAAAAATGAGTTATGACATTGCTGTTTTATTTGATAGTCCTAATTTAATATGTATCACTGTTAAAATATATTTTCTAGTAGCCCTCATAATTCCACATATTTTATTCAACTATAAATTTACCTTTCCTGAAGTACGTTTTACAACAAGGACAAATAATACATACATACACAAATATGAATAATAAATGATATTCAAATTTATTAAATATTTATATCTATTATTTACATTTAAAGAAAATGAATTACGCTTTTTCAACGTGTTTCGCGTCGTCGTCGTCGTTCACAACCAACCAACCAACCCCCTTCTTTTCAACTAGCTAGCTAGAATAATATTAATTCCTTTCATTTACAATACGGCGAATGCAAATACCATTTTAATTGATTTTCTCTATGAAAATAAATCAAATCATTTTTCTTATACCTACATATACATGTACTATACTATGATATTCAAATACGAACATTTATTAACAATTTGTTCAGTGACGAAGCACGCGCTTCCTTCATAAAAAGGTTACACAAAGAAATGGTATCTAATACACCAAAGGCAACTGAGAAGAAAAAAAAATTAATAAAGTATAACAATTCGATATAGTGATTTATTAGACAAATATTATTAAAGTAATAAATACGGTTGAAAATTATACCTATGTTGTACAATAGAATATAGAATCTTTTTACTATGCTTGCAATTATTGCTGGAGCGCTCATAAAAAATGTTATTACACTAAGATTTTTAACTCTATAATATCGCAAAGAAGTTGTTTCCTTATAGACCTAGTTAAATAAAGCAGCCGTATTTAATTAAACCAAATTGCTGATTAATTAAATAATAGAATAATGAGTAATTTTTGGTACGAAGGTGCGCTATTTTTTCAAAGAATATGTATGATATATGTGCTTTATAAAATGAAAAATATTAAAACATTGATGACCACAACCCCTATTCTTTCATTGTTACTTAAAACATGTTATTTTTTGACAAAACTTAAATAAATATGTATAATTGATATTTATCATATTTTTATACAAAAGAGAGTTACTTTGTCAAAGAATGCATTTTGTAAAATGAATAATATTAAAACAACATTGATGACCACAACCCCTTCTTTAATTGTTACTTAAACCAACTGTCATCGTGGAGACAATGCAACTTTTTTTTCCAATTCAATTTTTATGTTTCCTGTATATAACAGTGAATATTTATTGCATATCTATTTTGATCTCAAATTTACAAGAATTCTTTGCTATTTATGCAATAATTAATATTTTCAGAAATAACCATATTCGCACCAGATAATTAATTAACAAGTGCAAATTCAATTCAAGTCCAATTCAATTTTTATACAACAATTGTGAATATTTATTGTCTATCTATTTTGATCACAAATTTACGAGAATTCTTCGCTAGTTATTCAATAATTAATATTTTCAGAAGAAACCATATTTGCACCAGATTAACGAGTGCAAACGGTGTGCACCTACACAATTTATGCAAAATGTCTCTTTCTAGGAAATTGATTGCATCTATAATCTGTTCATTAACTATGTGACGCTCGTAAAAACTCATTTATTAATGTTTTTAACTATAATATTTTAATAAGCGCGCACTAATTGTAAGTATAGCAGCAAAGATGTTGTTGTGGCTTGTTACTTAATACATATTAGTTAAAAGTATTTAATTTAAAACTGGATTATACCAGTTAGAAATAATGTATATAGTAATAATAAATTTTATTATGTGTCATATAACTTTTTATCAAGATGCCATAATTTAAAATATAAATAATTTTTTAATATATAGAATATTATTAGTAATAAAATTGTATATACATATATACATTTATACCGTTTAGTAATGAATCAATATGAGTTATATATTGTATATAAATAAAAATATAAAAGTATAAGTAAATTTTGAATAATAGATAGATACGCATGGATGGTATACGTACAGCATATAAGAAGATTGCAAGTGAACTAGTTTTGATGTTGCAATAAATTTAACTTTACGAGGCAAAGTTGAACAGACTTGATCATTTCGATCGGTCTAATGATACAGCATTAGAAAAACGAAATCTTTAATTTATCGGAATCTTTCAAAATGTTTTATTAATGCCTCCCATAATCAGGCAATTCTTTTCCTTTAAATTACTTGAACAATAATAAAGTATTGTTAACAAGCTGGTCAAGTCATAAAGAAAAGTCTTCTTTATATAGTTATGGTCGTAAAGAATGGAAACATGTATAAGTCGGTTGTATTTAGACGTAAATGTTATAGATAGATAAATTTAAAGGTTTGGAAAAAAGAAAAGAAATTATATTATACATACAAAGCCGACTAATCAGCATTAAAATTTATGCGGTCAAATGTGAGCAGCGAGCGCCTGACCACCGCCGCACTGGCACTCACTGGCTGGGACCCCGAAAAGGAAACGTACAATTTGTAAATTGCTGTCCGCAAAGCGATCAATTAAACAACGTGTGTATGTGTGTCCTGCCTGGCTGGCTGGTCCAACAACAACAACGCAACAACACGCATTTATCTTTATTTATATTTAAATATAATTTTAAAATAAATGCACACACACACGCAAGTAAATTAAATTCGTTTCATCATCATCGAATCAACGACACACACAAAAAGTGGCTCCGGTTGGAACATTTCACGTTTCGGTTAACAGGTGGGTGAAAACTATTCCAAAGCGTTTTCATCGCGCTATTAAACGCCTTTTTCACACTTCAACATCAAATTCCTTATTACATCAACACATAGATCCATTCACATTGCAGTATCGCACAACAAAAATATTCTGATCATAATTATTTTAATTATATCGATTGAAATTTTTAATTTGATTTCTCATCGAAACACATATATTTATGTTTTATTTGCACATTAATTGTGATATGTATTAAATATCGGATTAAGTCACTTGAAAATAAGTGATAATAAATATTGAATTGACGCCAAAAAATCTAGAAGGGTTCCTTCCTGACTGTTTTATTCAGATAAACATTTATCTAAAGAATGTTTGTATTATTAAATAGTTTACAAAAATATTTTAATCATAATTTTATTTAAATTTTAATTGATTTGTAGATTAATTGTGATTTGTATTAAATAAATAACTAATATTGAATTGCAGCAAAAAAATTAAATTTCCTCCTCCATGGCATTTATTTAAAGAATGTTTGCAAAATAATAGTTCAACTCTACGATCAATTATTGTCTTATAATTCGTTGAACTGATATCAATTGCCTGATCGCTAATTCAGCCATTCCGCGAAAACTAATTTTTTGCTGGAAGCATCCTATAGTATAACCAAAACCGCAAAACTAATTTACAGACAATAAGTATGATCGTAAAGATAGTGTATTCGCTCAGCAATTAATCAAATGTTCCATAATTGCACCAACGTTTTCAAATGAAATCTTATTGTAAATAGTTTTCTTTATTATAATAAATAATCTGCATTTTCATTTTATTTACGCATTCATTGTACCAAGTTTTGATTATTATAGTTTAAGTCGATGGATGTAATTAGTAATGCCATTATTATTAAATAATAATAATAAAAAACATAGATATTGTTATACATATTCCTCATACGGAATGCATGTGTATCACATCATATAAATAGTTAGTTGTATTGTAAACAGGAGAATGAGTTTGAATAAAAATGCATTTTCTATACTTTATCATAACTGGGCTGTCAAAGGATATATACGTATTTTTCTGCATTGACGTATTAAAATAACAGCATATATGCACATACTATACTACACCACTTTGTACGTTTTCTCTATACGAGTGTATATGTTTTTTGAAAGAGTTTCTGTCGCGGTTCGTCTAGAAAAAATGCACAACGCGCTCTGTTGATTCAGTTAATATTGGATATTTTTATGTGCACCTTTTTCATATACCATGAAATCAATTACTCATGTTATAGATTGCATTAAACATTTGTCATATACTTATTAAATATTCATGTTTTTAGTGACAACTTAAAACGTTTTCAATTTCGATTCTATTTGTTTCGCCTCCATTTTTACATGCATTATATTTGTTAATGGATAACCGTTTCTATAATAATACTTTAATATCTGCTCCATTATCGTAAATAATTATGTACCTAAGTTAAAAAACAGTTAAATAAAATGGGGAAAACTATTATAAGTAAGTGTTCAAAGTGTTTAAAAATTGAATGCTAGTGGTAAATATGTATAAAATAATAGCTTGTTTTATTGTGCAAATAGATAAATGAAAATTTCTTAACTTGAATTTATATTTATTATTTATTTTTTTGAGCAACTAACTTTCTATTGATCAATTTACATGACAATAAAGTAATCTTGGCTTTAGTATGGTGATAAATTGTTAAATATCTGATTTGAAATCAAATTAAATTAATCTTATATTCGAGTGACAAGTAGTAATATGTTAAAATTAATTCAATTCGGGCCGCATAAAGTAATTTACAAATAAATAATTAAATATATACACGATAAAAGTGGACGTTGATATTTATTGGATTATTAATATTAAGCGTTGAATAAATAATGCAGGATATGTGTTTAAAAATTGATGATGAAATAAAATTGGGAGTGGATTTTAACATTTATAAATAAATTAATTGGTAATTACGAAAATTATCTTTCTTGTACGTAGTAAACTCTCAACAAAACACCTGTTTATTATAAAAAAAGAGAGTCAAGCATGTTGAAAGGTGTTAAATATGTTGTTCTAAAATAATTAATTGTAACATTAATTCGTTAATTATTATAATATAATATTTATTTTATGTGCACATTAATTGTGAATAATTATTGAATTGCAGAAAAAATTGAATTTGATTGGAAGGTTCTTCGTTGGCTGTTTTCTCAGACAATTATTTATTTAAAGAATGTTTGCGTAATAATAGTTCACAAAAATATAATAAAAATCAATTTCATAATGTTTTTTAATTCTCCATTACAGTTAATAGCACAATATCAGAGAATTAAAATTTTAATGGGAGAATTAGTGTCATTTGATATAGGTTAATAAAAACAATTGTATACAGCATTGCCAATCTTGTTTTTTGGTGAAAATGTCAGGAACATGGAAGAATTAACTAATGACTGAATTAAAATGATTATGAATTGATATTTATTGGATTATTAATATTAAGCGTTGAATAAATAATGCATGTATAAATAAAATTGGGAGTGGATTTTAACATTTATAAATAAATTAATTGATAATTACGAAAATTATATTCCTTGTACGTCGTAGTACACTCTCAACAAAACACCTGTTTATTATAAAAAAGAGAGTCAAGCATGTTGAAAGGTGTTAAATATGTTGTTCTAAAATAATTAGTTGTAACATTAATTCGTTAATTATTATAATATAACATTAAACGTTTATTAAAGGATACTCTTATGCACACACACACACACATACACACATACGACCGCGCGCGCCCGTACACATCAATTGCATAAAAACGAAACGAGGCGGTTGGCTTGGTAATAAAGGCAGGCATACACAAGCAGTGAAGAGCATCGCATCGCATCGCATATATCGGGTCTTCTTGCTCTTACACATTGCGCGCTCGCATGTCTTTAACGAATAATAAAAAAATAATCATCGAAAAGAAATATTAAGTCGCAAATTAATTATACATTATGTAGATCGCATGCATGCCTTTATTATATTACAAGTGATATAAAAAATGTTATTATAAAATAATCACCATGATGCATCCGGTACGTTACCATCCCTCCCAGCAATTTCCAAGCAAATCAGCAATTTTTCCAATTATTTTTTAAACATATGACAGTCTTTATAGAATAAAACCATATAATTATTTTATGTGACATTTACATGTTGTTTATACTACATATGTCTTCATGTAAATACATGATGCGTGTGCTTTTATTTGCAAGACAACCAAGACAAGACGCGCTGCGCTGTGCAAGCAAAAAATTGGATTTCCTTAGGCGCTCAAACACTAACCATCTACTTTGCTTAACAGAAGGCCTAATTGTTTTTATTTTATTGCACCTCATGTTAAATTATTCGCCTTCGGCTCAATGTGTGGTTTCATTAAAGCATAATGTTCTAGCACTAGCGCACGAGAGATGAATTATACCTGCTGCCATAGTAAAGTGATTTTAAGCAATGCGCGAGCTTTAAAATATTTACGCAGCTAAAATAAAATGCAATAAAATTTTAGTTACTTAGAAATTTAATAACATGAATTTTATATTATGTTAGAACTTTCACTAAAAGTGCTTTCCTTGTTAATTGCAATTTGTATGAGTTATAAATATATTATAGCATAAAATGAGCAAGAACGAAAAAAAGAATGATTATGTAGGTATTAGTTTATAAGTGCTTTTTCTATATAATAGTTAAACTCATTAAACTGGATAACTTGCTATTAATTATGCATTATTAGGTATGGGGCGGGGGCTTTAAGGTAAAATTAGTTCGGTAAGAAATAAAACATTGACTGCGCGTTTAAATAATTGATTTGATATGTTGTTATGTCAGATAATGTCGGCGGCAGCAGTAGTAGCAATATATCGGCGGGCGGCGAAATAAAATATACAATTGTCACTGGAATATAATTACGTGTGATTGGTCCCGTGTAGCACGGTGAAGCCGGGCCGGACTCTTGCTGACACATGTCAGTAACACCGCAATCCTGTTGTCACATTTCTGGTTTGTACTTTTCAGAATATCTGAATATTTGTAATGGAAATTCGTGTTTTAGGTTTTCAAAACATAAAACTCTCTGATTTGTCCACATCATCCACCAACGCTCACGCCGTACGTAAAAATTAATCTATTCCATTGAAAGAATGTTTGAGTGAAAATGTTACCAAATACTTCACACATGTTTTGCATTTTGATTGATAGAGAAATGTTGTTGTTTGTTGGCTGACGATGATGATGATGATGATGAAAATCTTTCATACTTTTTCTACTGCTTGCGCACTATTTTTGCAACGAAAATACTTCAAATGTTATAATTATAATAAAACTAATTCTTAGATGACAGTTTCCTTTACTAATTTGATGCATATACAATGATTTTATTCATAATCTAGCTGTAATTTTTGTGAATTTCACTTATTTTCGATTGCAATCTGCACCTCCTGATCAAAACTAAATACATATTTTTTTCCTGGCGTCGTAAAATGTTAATTTTATACTATTGTGGTGTTAAAATTACGTTTTTTTGCGAACACGAGTGACAAAAAGTTAAAATCTAGAATATGTAGTTGGAAAATGATAGAATATTATTCTAAATTTAAAAAGCAAAAAAGGTTTTCTTGTGAAAAAATATGTCCATATATACCATTTTTAATCATTCTATTTTCGTCAAAAAATCTGCGCCACCCTCCCTTCACGCACCATCCATAAATAATCCCCAACAACTTTCACCAAAATATTTAACTCGACAACTTATTTCTTTTACTTAATCAATCAGCGCAAACGCTATTTCACCACCAATTTCCTGCAAACAAAGTTTTTAGGTTGGTATATGCCTACGTAAGATGATGGCAATCACACGCAAAAGAAATGTTAACAAATTGCCTGTTTTTGGGGTGTGTGCGAGCACGTAAAAATTTCAGCGCTGGTAATTTATTTAGATATGTACTTTGTACATGTGTAAAACAAGCGTGTAATGAGTACGACCGTGTGTGTGTGTGTTGTTTTTTCTCTCTGTTTTGCTTTAAGTGCGTTGAATTGCAAAGTGTCGTTTGGGTGTTGCGTGAGTACGATGGTCGTATTAAAATCGCGTATAAACACCTTGTCACAATTAGTTGCTAATGCTTTTTTTACGATAACTAATTGCATTCACAAGTAGCTATCTGATGCCGCATTTTATTAAAATATGTTACGATTTTCTGTTGTTGTTGTTGTTGTTGTTGCGTTTTTATTCACGCACCGGAGTGAGTGAGCGCGCGCAAGCAGGCAAACAGGCAGCGTATCTTCATATAAGCAGACGAGCATTTCTCGCAGTTTGCATAAGTAATGTTCGATCCCTAATGTTGTGTTCGATTATGCAAATGCGAATTCTTAAGATACCATCATTGGTTTTATGTTTATACTTTATGATTGCCATTTTTTTCCTTTTTGTTTTGTAATTCAATATTAATGGTTATTCAATATTAATTTATAATTTTTTTTTTCTTAAAGCAAGCAGCTATACACACACACACCACATTCAAGTGGCTTCTCGCCAATACAAAAAACACCTTCTGTTGGATTTTAAATGATCAAATGATCATTTCATTTACATTTCATATTACTTTTCGCAAAAAAATTATATTTTTTTTTATATTCATACATTTATTCATAATATTAAATGAAATATATTTTTAATAACGTTTGGCTGTGAGATAGCGCGCTTCAAGTTACCACCACCAGACCAGGATTACTCATTAAAAAGTTGCATTTTATCTTTTTTAATTTATATTTAAAAGCCACGAATTACAAACGTAAGCAAATTATTTATTATTAAAAAAAATATTTTAATTTATTTTTCAAATATAAATTTTTCGTATATATGTATGAAATTACTTTTTTATGGGCTGAAAGATATGAAGCGCATATTTTGTAATTTAGATAATAGCAAATAGGATACTACTATTTAATAGTTATTAATTATAGCATATTGGAATTAGAAAATTCTACTAAAAAGTTTAGCAATAGGAAAATAATTGTGAAACCACATTGGAAACCAATCTATTTTTTAATATTTGACTTCTTACTGTCAGTTTCACAATTACTATGACCTAATCTTGACCCTATGACGTAAGTTATACTCAGCTATACTGTGTACGTATGTCGAGCCCAGGTGGCTACCAAATTGGACACCAACTTATTTTTTTATATTTGACATGCGATTGCACATTTAGTGACTTTCGGTTGGTACTATTTTCTACTCTAGGATTTGCGGTTAACTTCATGCGTTATGGAATGACAGTAGCTTATTATTTATATAATTTGTTTTTATTTGAAAAAAAGTACATCTTTATGGACCGATTTTTTCAGTGGTTATACAATTTACACCTTATCGAAAAGATCCCTACAGTGTAACAATCAATTTGTTTTATTAGATGTAATTAGAAAATGTCTTTATTGCAAAAAAAAGATCAGCCGTCAGAAAATTACAATTTACTTTGGAAAGGGAAAGTGTCATCTAAGAATTAGTATGTATATAATAAGATCAGTCGTAAGAGTCAATATATTTTGAAATAAATTTTTCCAACTACATATCGTACATTTTTACTTTTTAACACTGATGTTCGCAAAAAACTTGATTTTATACGGCCACAAATGAACAAAATTATATATACCTAAGTAGTTCTGATCAATTTATTTAACTATACGTTGCGTATGTATGTTTTTACAGCAAATAATTGTTTTGCGCTAATAAGAGCTTTTAGCAAGTAGAAAGTAAGTTTTGCGCGCCACCCTTTACATCCATCCATCGTCTTTCTTTGCACTGCGCTTATTACTATTATCATCATCGTTTTTTTCTAGGTGGGAATAATAATTGTTTTAAAGGTGCGGCATCAAGAATATGACATTGCATACAGAGCGGGCTCGCATATCATATGGCTGCGACACCCAATGACCATTCAGTCGCGTAATTACCATAATAAACAGTAATTATAAACGACAGCATAAATACATAATGAACGGCAGGAGTTGGAAGTTCCAGATATCTCCTCTTCTATAAGCTTCCAGACACATTTTATGCTGAAATACTGAGCCACTCATGTTTATATTTGCAGGACCATTACCGACTTGCGACAACATTCATCATTTATACGATCGTTTGGCTTGTTACACGCAATCACCATAAAAATTTGTCTTGTGTATTTAACCTTTTTTTTTCTCTTTTCTCCATTCTTATTTTTAGTTTAAGCCACCACACTTGGTTCGTTAAAAATTTAATTAGAATCGTTTCACCGTCGTTCGGTTCAACTAAGAAACAATAGAGAGAGCGAAAAAAAACTCTATTTTATACATAAAATACGAATAGAAGAACGTTAAATTTGTTTAGATATAATCTGAAGTAATAAAAACTTTTATCAGCAATAAATCCTATTTATATTTTGCGGCAATTTAATATAAAATAATATGAATAACGTCATTTAGATAAATAATAAAATAGTTTAATGTTATAAAAAAACAAATACATTGTATTATTATATTACACATTACAGCCTCATATAATAATTCTCTTATATTTTTAATTCAACATTATCAAAGATTATGTTTATTTACAGAACGCGCGCGTCTTCTTCAATTTAGATTAGCCGACTAAGAAATGATAATAAGTGTGCGCTGCTTTCATCGTATGGGTTATAATTTTTTGATGAATCATTAGTTAATTAGACGCAAATAAGCAGTGAGATAAGAAATTTAAATTAGTATTTTAATAATAGAATAGAATAGATAATCTATTACAAGATATTTTTGTTTTTTTTATGTTTGTTGGTGGAATAATTCAGACATGACTTAAAGAAAAGCACAAAAATTTGTGAAAGTTAGATTTTTTTAAAGATTTTAACCGTTTTGACTAAATATTTGTTAAAATCTAAGAAAATCTTTTAGAAGAGACTATTTTCATCATCTACTTAATATTGTTGCAATCAAAGTTTTTAGGAATATATGGTTCAAATATGATACAAAATGAACCTCTAATTTAAAGATGCAAAAAAATGATGGAAATGTGATTTTTTTTTACTTTGATAATGTGGGTTTAAAGATTCTAACTTTTTTGTTTAATAATTTATAACAAAAACACATGGACTGTATAATATTTGCTAAAATCTGAAAAAATCTTTCATAAGTAACTACACTTTCATCAAAATATCTACTTAATTTGGTGGAATAATTCAGACATGACTTAAAGATGCAAACACATTTGTGGAAGTGAGATTTTTTTTTACTTTGATAATGTGGTGTTAAGGATTTTAACTATTTTGTCCAATAATTTATAACAAAAAAATATGGGCTGCTCAATATTTGCTAAAATCTGAGAAAATCTTTCATAAGTGACTCCTTCCATCAAAATATCTATTTAATATTTTTGCAAATGAATGTTTTTGAGAATGTGTGATACAAAATGAGTCAAAGAACTAAATTGGAGTAAAATATTACATAGTTATTAAAGTTTTTAAGAAAGTGTGGTCCAAATATGATACAAAATGAGCCAATAAATTGTATCAAAATTGTATTTGATGAATCATTAGTTAATTGCAAGCAAATAAGTAATAAATTTAAATGAGTATTTTAATAATCTATATTATAAGATTTTTCTTGTTTACTTACAGTCGATTGGCCGAATTCAAGCATGATTTAAAGTGGTTGAATTAATCGTTAATTATAAGATTTTGCCATTGGCATTTTAAGGGGAGAGAGAACGAACGCAAAGCCAGCGAACGAGCGAGCGCACGGCACGACGTTATCATCAATATACCTCTACTATGTACTAAAACGTTGCTCTGGTGCTGGTGTGGTGCTCTCAGTAAATGCACGCACATAAAAAAAATGTTTAGATACGTCAATGGATTTCTGTAATGTTTCAATTACGATATGGAATAATAGCGTGGTTACGTTTATAACTTATAATAAATTAGAAAAAAGCAATTTTTTGGGGGGCTTTTTATATGTAAATTTGCTTAATATATCAACAATTTTGCTGGTTATTAAGCGCGGCTTTATGCCTAATCAATATGAGCGCTTTTAATTTTATTTCCATTCCCATAGTCGCAGCAACGCAGCATACCTTATTCTACATAGTAAATACATACATACATAACTAATTTTAAGAAATTAATCGTAAACTGGGTGCGTATTTGAGTTATTATTAAGTAATTCGCAATTAGAATTTCAAATTGATGTTATAAATAAAACGGTTACAATAATAAATCAACAGGAACATTAAATACGAACAAATTCTGCCATTAAATGATTGATAAGAAAATATAAATTTATCGTTATAATTTAAAGATCGTGCGTAATAAATCGATTACATATAATATATATTTTTTTATATTTTATTTAATAATGGCTGTTTAACATGCAATATAGCTTTTTTTATTCTCGTAATTAAGATATAAATGAGCGAAGGTTGAGAAATAAAAAAAGTAAAAATAATAATAATATGATTATTATTAAATATTTTCAGTGAGCGAGTTTAATGTGCGTATGATATGTGTGCGCTTTTGCTTTGTATAAATGAAAAGCGATTAAATAAATTAAATGATTTAATGCAACTCTAATAATTCCTAATTAAGTAAGCATCAAATATGTTATTTTCAATAAATATTCCCAACATATGCTGTAATTTGGTTTAAATAGACGCGTTTGTTAATTTTTTCTCGTGCTTAATTGAATTTTCTAAGAAATTAATTTTATTTCTCTATTAAAAAAACATTTTGCTCTACTAATAACTTACTTGTGCAATATGTCAAAGTACAGAAATTCTTTTACATATTATATCAAAGCGCAATTATATTTAATAAAACGCAATTTAAATAGATATAATACGTATAGAATTCATAGCTTTTTGCGTTGTATAAAATAATATTTATTTCAAGAATTGCGTTGTGTTTTTCAGAGACAAAATAAAATGTATAGTTATAGATGCTTTTCACTTCCATTTTTAGGATGTCCGTAAATGTTATGCTTTTTTTTTCTTATATATGTTAGCAGTTATCGTAATCTAGCTTTATAAGTTCATTGCATAGATATTTTCTCAAAGTGTTTTTTTTACCTCAACATTAATATGGAGTGCAAAAACGAACATTTTCGCTACATTTTGCTTTTTGATTTCTGTAAAGGAAAGTGCGCAGTGCAAGCTGCCAAAAAGTTATGCATGTATGGTGATGAAGCCCTTAAAGAAAGGTAAGCCGAAATTGGTTTAAAAAATTCCGTTCTGGAGATGACCAACATTAAGAACGACCAGCTGAGCTTAATAAGGATGAAGTCAAAACCATCACCAGAAAGATGACAAGAGGTCATCGAACAAAATGGAAAATACTTGATAGATTAAAGTTTTTTCCATTAAAAATAAAAACTCTCTTATTTCATTGAACTATTCAGCAATTATTTAGTTGCCAACCCAAATTTTGTCATAATTTTCTTTGATTTTCAGTATTTTCCATCCGTACATCACCATCTTTATCAAAATTATTATGATAAAAAAAGTGTATTAAAAAATTCTCTGAATAATATTTAGTGTGCGCTTATTAATTTATTTTCCATCGACCGGATTTAATTGAATTTTCTAAGAAATAAATTTTATTTCTATTAAAAAATATATTGTATATATTTAGCTTTTAATACGTTGTGCAATATGTCAAAGTACACAACAATTCTTTTATATCTATCATCGTATCAAAGCGCAATTAGATTTAATAAAACGTAACGTATAATAATAAAACATAGTGTGTTTTTTCTATACGGTATACCATATATTCGAGTACATACGTTGCATAAAATGAATTATAATAACAAAGTAAATAATTTATTAAAATTACTTATTTCAATGAGCTAATCTATAATGTTGTTTAGTTGCAATTGCTATTAATCATTTTAATAAAATATGCATATCATTCTAAAATTACATTATGTATGATTATATGCATATATACATCTAGTAGAATCAGCGCCATTTTATTTACAAAGCCTTAATTACAATGTCCTATATTATTTAAATTACAATTACTAACTTCCTGTTATAATTAACTTATTATATTACAAAGACTGAAGCTTTAATGCCAGCAATAATTTCATTAAAAAGTTGAAATAGAACACACGTGCGTTCAATTATAATAAAACATTTATAAATCTTTTACATGAAATTTTTTTTTTGTATTCAACTATGTGCAATATATTTTATTTCTTTATTTCGTCGAATTTAATTTATAATAAAGATGTTGCAAGTTGAGCAAGAAACTAAAAGTTTATAGCGTAAACTTTGATTTACCACGTTTTTTCTACTTTTTGCTTCCTAAATTTAAGATAATAAATAATAATTACATATTAACCACCTTGGTTCTAAATTTTTACTTTTTAACACGTGTGCTAACAAAAAAACTAAGTTAACACCACAATGGTATAAAAGTCGCATTTTTAGAAGCTTTGATCAGGAGGTGCAGATTTTAATCGAAAATAAGTGAAATATTTTACTAAAAGAAATAAAATGTGAATAAAATCATTTTCCAACTATGATACATATCCCACGTGTGTTCAATTATAATAAAACATTCATAAATCTTTTACATGTAATTTGTTTTGTATTCAACTATGTACAATATATTTTATTTCATTCCCAATTTGTGTGTTTTTTATTTCGTCGAATTTAATTTATAATAAAGATATTACAAGTTGAGCAAGAAACTAAAAGTTTATAGCGTAAACTTTGATTTACCACTTTTTATTTACTGCACCACTCTCTCTCTCTCCCAGTCTCAGTCTCAGAGACTCAGACTTTGAAATAGTTATAAATTTATTCAATTATAAAACTTAAGCTTTTATTATTTGTAAAAACAAGCCGAGTTTAATTATAATCTATTCTTGAGTAAATACTGCAAAATCAACATCGCTCTAAATAAATACCATTCTGATTTGAATTAAGACTCTTGCAATGTTGTTAATTTGCAGCGCGAAATAATTTTACGATACACGATAAAAATTAATAATTTAATGCTGGATGCTGGAATTATGGCGCATGTGTGAGTGAGGGATGTTTGTATAATGCAATGAATATTAAGATTATATTTAGAATAGAGGTGAAGCACCTGCTAAGTAAATTATAAATGTTATGCGATATTGTCGGGAAATTTCTATTTAATCTTAAATATACATCATGCAATCAAACTAAATTATGATTGTGATAGTTTATAGGGGTGGTTGGTGGCAGCGGTGGTGGTGTATCATAACCACGTCGCCACATATACTGTCCCTATCCTTTTGTCATAATTCCAATTTAGTCAAGCAACTAATCGAAATTTTGATGATTGTCGGCGTAATTAAATTTCTACGCCCGTTATCATTATAACATCTCACATATTATAAAATCCCACTCGAAATATTTTGTCACTTTTATTAATAGATGATAGAAATTTATATATATGTATATGATTCATTCAACCATCCACCAATCGCTTTTAAAATAGCACATTTTCGAAATGAAAAATCCATTTTGTCGGCGAATTGTTCTTTGATCGTCTATGTATTTATGTATGTGTGTGTGTGTTGCTTTTTCTAAAAACAAAACGAAACGCACGGCTAAATAAAATAAAATAATAAATTTTATTGTTTGTTCGGTAAATATTTAAAAGATTTTATATATGTACATGCACATGGTGTATGTACGCATTGGTGTTTATATAATATAAAAAGTAATTGTTTAAATTTATACATATTAATGTATATAAACTCAAATAAAACTTGTATGAATATTATGATTGCAACATACAATAGTATTTTTTATTCCGAGTTATATTCAATTTGGCTTTAGTTTGCTTTGTGTACTTGAAAATTTACTTCTCAAATATTGTGTTTAATTATCAAATTACGAAAGATTATAATTGAATGTATTTTCAAAATGTACTCACGGAAAGTCTGTTTATTCTTTAGATTATCAAATACCTAAATTCGCTTACAATCTTACATGATTATCAAAGTTCAAGGTGGCAAGGCGCAATTTCTAAATAAATCTTTGTGGCTTAAAATAGGAATAAGAGTGAAGATAAAAAAAAACAGTGAATGAAAAAAGGAAATTTTATATCAGTCATAATAAAATTTCTTTAATAAACTGATGTATGAGGCTGCCAGAATTTTGATAATAGTTCGTCATAATTAGATTGAAATTAGGAGGTATTGAAGATTCTAATTAAATATTTGTAGATTAAAGTAGGAATAAGAGTGAAGATAAAAATATAGTGAATGCAAAGGAAATCTTAGATCAGTGGTAACAAGACTTCTTTAGTAGCCAAAAATCAAAAAGAAAAATGTTAATAAACCGATGTTTGAAGATGCCAGTATTTCGATAATAGTTCTTCATAATTAGATTCCAATTAGGAGGTATTGGAGAGTGAACTAAGAGTTGAACCGTCAATCTAAATTTAACAGTTCTTTCTAAGTTTCATTTTGCAAAAATACTCTTTATAAATTTCGACAAATCCTCAAATTTTGAAACATTTAGAAATACAGTGAGCATTCTATACAAGCAACTAATCTGAACCAATTTTTTCAAAAAAGTTTCTTATGTAGAAAAAGTTGCTTATATAGAAAAAAGGAGTATAAATTTTAAGAAAAATCAG
>JARJDW010019698.1:0-18740 GCA_030264715.1 Adinopsis sp. GC000173 | reverse complement strand
AAAATTCGTTTCATCCACCGATAGTATTTCTGTACGCCTGTTTTTGTCGAATCGTCCAACTTAGACGCAAATTTTGTCGTCCAAGTTCAAGATAGAGAGGTTTCCAACTGAGTGTAATACAAATACATGTGGATTTCAATGGTTCTGAGTAAAATCGTCCAAGTTAGGAGGTTTCCAACTTATCGAGGTTTCCAACTTGAGAGGTTTTACCGTCCAACGATTTTTTGTTGGGAACATTAACGTTCTCAATCCCAATGATTCAATTTTTCGAACTTACTTTTGAACCACCAAAATACCCCAAACTGCAGCACNTACAACGATTTTTTGTTGGGAACATTAACGTTCTCAATCCCAATGATTCAATTTTTCGAACTTACTTTTGAACAACCAAAATACCCCAAACTGCAGCACTTAGGTCTACTACCTCATCCATCCTTTTTCAGTATTTTTTTGCTTTGCTGCTTATATTTTTTACGTTTCTTTGGGGTTTCCGTCGATTTGACAGTACTACTTCTAACAAAGACATGCAATTTGTAACCGAAATAAATTTAAATTCTGGACATGTGGACGGTTTATATTCTTAGAGGAGCAAGAAGCGAATATATTAAGTTACCCTTCGGCTTAAAAATTACAACATTTGGATATTTCATTGCCTAATCCTCGTTATTCTTTATTTGCTATTTATGCTAGTTAATTTTATTTTGTTTAAATCTGCAAATCTGCCCTTTTTCTTTGGGTTTTATGGAATACCTTTCCCGTATATGCTCACCCAATGGCTTTTGGATTTCCGCTTCCAACGCTTACTGGGTTTTTAATCCAACCAAGAAAGTCCCTTGAAAATAAAACATGGTTTGACACATCCTTTAAGTTTAATATAAAGTGCTTCTTTAATCATATTAACATTCCGGCCCTACCAAATTTGAGATAAACGTAATCCACTGCCCATTTTTTAAAGCCAAATTATAGGAAATTTGCCTAAGGATATTTAATAACCGCTTAGAAAATATATTTATTTTTTCTCCAGTCATTTTGCTAAAATGATAATCTGCCACACATGAGGATAGATAATTGATATATGATATTAAACGTAACTGCAAAATGCTTTTAATCAGCGGTTCAATTAATACAAAAGCTAATTTATATTTAAAGCGTTGGAAATTAGAGAGTATAGAAATTAATTTCTGCTACACAAAACCTTATTAAGACCTGAAATTGTTTTTACTGCAAATGATGTAAAAGGTAAATAAAACAAATATGAATTTTACAAACAATGAGAATGAAACAATTTAATTATCATTTATAAAATCGATAAGTTGATAACATACAATAGTTTAATGACCTTTTACAATAAATAAATATAATGTTAAAAATCTTCATTGTTTCTTCGAAAAAGTGCGACCTAAAAGTTAAAATTGATTAAATAATTTGATAAAAAGGATACAACGAACTCAATTTGCATTGCTTTTGTTTCAAAATACCACTGAAAGAGTAAAAATTTAATTAAATGTTAGAAAAACAAATGGTTTCATAATTTCAGTCATCATTTCTTTATTTATTTACTTATTTATTTAATAAAATTTGTTTCATTCAGTTTCTTTATTATTATTGCTAATAAAAGGATACAACTTTCGTTAAAACAACTCTTCAAAATTAGGATTTTCGTTCCAATCTTCTGTAAAACATTAAATTTCTAACCCTAAAGTTCGGACAGACAATTTTTCGCACATTAAAAAAATCGTAGAACATGAGTATCGTGATGCAATGTGTGATGTATGCGTAGAGATTCAATTCAATTGATTGTCACTTTTAAGTTTAAGGTTACAAATTTGTAGTTTTACTCTCGAAACGTCGAAATTTCTTCAACTTCTTATAATTAACTCTCCGTGCTTCATTAAAATAATGTTTTCATTTCTATGTACAATTTTGCTTTGCTTTGCTTTGCTTCGATTTGTTACGTAACGCATTTGCGATTCTTACGTATGATTATGCTGCGCCTCAATCACCTTTAGAATCTTATCGCATTGCGTCGAAACTTTGGCGCGACAGCGTTGCGGCCGATTCGATTTCGAACACTTCCAGATGCGCATATCGCTCTTCGGCGACTGATACGACATGAAATACTCTTTATCGTTGAAAACAAGATTGTAGCCGCCACGTCGATTCATAATATAGTACATGTCGCCGTGTTGGGAGTGAGATGTTGCGAAATTGTAGCCGGTCAGTGGTCTGAACGGTTGTCCCTGGTGACCTAAAACAGAGAGAGGAGTCAGTGTGTGAGCTTGGGGGAGGGTGGGAATAGTGCTTCAAAATAGTAAAAATCAACCATCAAGAAATTGTGTAAGATTTCAGTAAGAAGACGTTAAATTGATTTTTGAAAGAAAAAAATGTTAAGAAAATTTTGTCAAAGTTTTATCATGAGAAATGAAGGATTAATACAAGATATCTGCTTACAATAAAGAAATGAAGTTTCACTTTAGGAGATACAGAATCAATATATTATTTGCTGGATAATTTAACACAAAGATTAAGAGGCGGCAGACACAAGAAAATCATCTAAAAAAGATCCGAGGAAGTGTTCAAAGCTTTTGCAACCTGATATCTGAACCATCTAATTTTTGAGATTTTAAATGTACATTTCTCAAGACATATTTAAACAATGCAACATATTATTCTTATGCACAAATACTTTAAGGTCCCAATTTTAATATCAGTGAACTTAAATCACTTTCCAACTAGACGGCTCATGTATGAATACCTCACTTGCTAAATCCATGAACGCTACTTGTTGCATTTTCTTTAATTTAAGTGCCTCAATATTTTTCAAATTAAAAGAAATATCTCCGATGGTGCATTTAAATAGATCTAAATGTATTTTATCCATTTAATTAGAAATAAAGGTGTTATATTTTGTTAATAAAAGCAGAGAGAATTAAAACTTGCAAAAGGTTGGTTAAATATTTCATTGTTTTAAAAGAATGTGCAGGAAAAAATATCATTTCAAAGATAAAAAGGTGGGGAATTTAAATTCGTATTTTAAGGAAAATATCAAGGATGTGTAATATTATGAAAACAGTTACAGGACAATGCAATTCATTCCAGTCGTCAAATAAAAATGGGTTTGCTACTGAAAGGAGAAAAACACTGTTAATATCAACATGTAAGCAAATAGTTGAATCAAAATTATACATCTACGAGAATTGTTAATTTTTTATCGAAAATAACATGCTCCGCAAAATGCAAAAATTAATTAAATCCAATATTGCAAGCATTTATAGAAAATTTCATAAATTTTATTGATACCGAATATGAATATGTTACCTGTAATAAAAGTTGCTTTAGATTTGAAAATTGACTAATTATTTACCTAAAAATCCGTAAAATTATCAAATTACCTTTCAATTAACAACAAACTATCATTTTTAACAAGCAATATTTTTATCAAATGCTAAAAACAATCAACCATTTTTGTTTAGAATTTTGATCAATTTAACAATCAAATTGATAAGTGAAAAATTTTACGCACAAATTTTTAAATTTAAAAGCGTGTTTCCTTGGAAAACTAGTTCGAATTACATATATTTGAATCTTTAAAATGATGAACTTTTCAGCTAAATTTAATAGTATATTACCTGAAAAAGATATAATTGATAAATTTAATAAATGGCTGAATTGTACAATTAGATTTTAAATCAAAATATATGAGATTTGAAATACTCTTCTAGGAAAACTCTTCTTTACTTGATATTATATATACTTTTAATAAATATCCACTGACGATGAAACGCTCTTTAATGCAAACTAATTAATCAACGTGAATATCGTAAAAAAGTTCTTTGAGATTGGAGTTGAGTCATTTCATGCATTAAATTTCTACTCTTTTTACCTGTGCAACACATTTCTTTTCTTTTGGAACACAACATTACACCACAAGACGCACTTCCTCACACAGAATCGCTGCATCGGTCACACTTTCATCATTTCGGGAATGAGTATGAGTCTGTTCACTAAACTTAATCACATTTTGACCATTATCCAGAGTAATACGCGCCCGACATAAACCGCGATCGTATTCCACACACTTCCAATACGTTCTCCCACAATTGCCTGCGATCGCGCGATGCTTCATATAGCGGAAACCGTCGATCAAGAGTTGAGCATTTTTGTGTCGATTAGATCGCAAAAATTTGATAATGATTAAGGATTGTGAAACTGAAACAAAAGTAATATTAATTGGTAATAATATCAGTATCAGTTGAGGGAAACGACTTTTCTACACAAACATGGCCAGGTTTTTTAATCGTTTTTTAACAATAAATAAATTTCAGTGCTAGTCATTCATTTTGTTACTTTTACGGATTTAGATCATAACATTTTAGCTTTTTTAACTTCGTCAAATAAGTAAAGTGGCATAAAAATCCTTAGAATTATTTAAAACTATTATAGCAGTCACGAATGTTGGTTAAATTAATATTCTGTTGAGCTGTTCAACTTCGACAGTATTATATAAAATTTTTCAAAATGAAAAACTAGCACTGATTTTTATACACAAAAACACAGATTTTTGTTTTCCAAATAACTCATTTCTATTTCTTCTTAATTCCAACTAAAAACTAATTTATTTAAATTAAAAATTAAATTAACAATTTTTCCAGCATTTTATCATTCAACACTTATTCACTGTTTTTCTTTGCATTCACTCATCTGGCATGCACTAAAATCAATGTCGCTGCTGCTTGTACGTCGCGGCGTCCCCTGTTCAGTCGTCTCCTGTTTGATTTCGAGCTTCGTCGTATTCGCAGAAACGTTAGGTGAAGATGAGGATGCTGACGATATGGAGAGTTTCTTCCAGCGGTTCAGTTTACTACGAATCGAATCAAAGGACGTCTCACGAGCAGCATTTGGGTAACTAGAAATTAAAAAAGTGGCATTATTATAAATTGAAAATTGAATACTTTTATGTACATTGAATTATTGTAACTTGCTAATTTTTTGTTAAAATTCTATGCTTTGTTTAATGTAACCGTTATCTGATAATGTGAAAATTTATAAAATAAGTAAAAATAACTTTATTTTATTAATTTTGACGCATATTAATAAATATGTATTTATTGCTTAGATAAATAATTTGGACAAAATCTAGATCATTTGTAAAGGCAGATATTTTATACGCAATCTAAAACCCACTAATTTGTTTTTGTCCTTAATAATCACAAATTGAATAAAATTGGAGCTAAAATGAATAGTGATATGACTTCTCATTAATTCTTTACTCGTTACCTTAATATCGCCATATATAGTGGTACTATCGAACGCAAGCTATACCGAAAAAATTCCAGGAACTCAAATTTTATCGATACTTGCGTTTACCTAAATTTTGACAGTTAAGACTGATTGCTTGCGTTTGATAGTAAATATCAAATTTTTGAAAATATCTAGGTTGTTTTAAAATTTTTGCCATTACATGCATAATGTTCCATATTTAGCACAATCGTATCTATGTGTATGCAGTATTTTAGGACTAATACACAAAAGAAGGAAAAGA
This sequence comes from Adinopsis sp. GC000173, assembly GCA_030264715.1. NCBI lineage: Eukaryota > Metazoa > Arthropoda > Insecta > Coleoptera > Staphylinidae > Adinopsis > Adinopsis sp. GC000173. The sequence continues at coordinate 13,198 of JARJDW010019698.1, read as the reverse complement.
GGTAATTCCTTGTCGCCCAAGAAAGTTAGTGTGCGTTTGTTTTTGTGAAAGTATATTAGGTTGTAAAATCCCGAACTATTCAAGAATCAAAGCACAAAATGTGCATAAGGAAGGGTCAGTTTTTATCTTCTACTGTTGCCCCAATGAACAACAACCCTATAATACATCTAAGATTGTTTTTGGGCTTTAAAATACTATTGCAATATTTGGAATACTTTTTAACTTATTTGCGTTTTTTTCTGAAAACATCCACAAACGGATTTTAAAAAAATATTTTTGGATGTTTGAAATGCGTAATTAATAACATATATGGAATTGAAATAAATTTTAAAAAATCATGCAGTAAGGAGTTAAATTAATAACAATGGGTAACTTACATTTGACTTAGCACATTGTAAACCTCTTTCGCCGGATTGTTTTTCTGCACCAAGTCTTTTAACTCACGTAAAAAGACTATTTTTTCTTCGGCGGCAAAATCAGGCGGATGGTTATGTTCCTTCTTGAGGCGAATGTCGTTTATGGTACCGTTGAAAGGAATTACAGCGCGGGCGAGACATCCAAGGCGTTTGTACTCTAAGCATCGAAGGTAACTGAAAAGATTTTAAAGAAATTAGCTATAGTTAGTTCAATTGACCGATGTAAATTAAATTTATTTTCAAGAATAATTTTGTTTAAGAAACTAAGAATATTTTTAGAATTATAGTTAAGTCTGAAGACTGACTCTTAACTACGACTACGATTACGGTAGTCTAGCGAAATAGAAGACGAGACAAAAATGGTGTGAGTGGCAGTAGTTCATAAAAAAATTAAAATATTTGAGATTCCAAATAAAAAATCAGGTTTTCTCGAACATCAAAATTCAATCTAGTTAACTACACTTATCATTAAAATTACCATGATCAAAATTCATTTTGAAAATGTAAACACTTGCACTTTCAAAAATAGGATATGGGAATTTATACTAGAGATTTGAAAATGGGAGGAAATTTTAAAGCTCAATGGGATCAACTTAGATGGATTAAAGTTGGTTGGAATTTAGGTTTGTTCAGTATTGTAGGCAATGGTCGGGAAAAAAATTGAAAGTAGGTAAGAGGTACTGGTTGGAAATACTAATCGTGTGGGTATCCCATGGGAATATGGGAGTTATAATAATAAGCTTTAGTATCTGTCCTGTTAAGTCTTAAATGGCCTGATTCTAATAGGATTCAATAATAAGGTTGGAAAATCCCAATTGGTCCTATGTACTTATGAGACCCAACAATTGTTGGCAGAAAGTGAAAGTTATTATTTTTGGGAGCGAAATAAAAAGTAGGGTAATGTATTTTTAATGGGGTGGAATGGTTAGGGATTTCAAATAAAGATTTAGTAGTAGTCAAGATATTTGGTCCCATGCACATCTCTAATTTATTCATGCACTATGTACAGGAAACATTTACGTAATGTAAATTAAAAAAATCTTATCTTGCATCGCTGTCAAAAATATTCCATCCTCATCAGCTACAAACACAAATTAAGCACAGTGCATTTTATAAATAAATTAAGTTAAACAGTTATAAAAACGCGTCGTATCATAAGAAAACTCTGCAGTGTACTAATAATTTAGTGATTGCGCTACATAGTTATAGTTAATGTGTGTAATATGCGCATGGGTGAATCAATTCCAACGTCACCAAGCAAGTATGACTTAGGCACATGAAGTAAACAATTTATTGCGTTTGCGCATATCAACCCCCTAATAGGTACAAATATATCACTAATTCGCTAAATATTTAGTATACTGTTGGGTGTTTTCGTTATAAAGCGCATTTTAAATAATTGTGTTGATTAATTTATTTATAAACGGATTCGTTATTAATTTATATATGTTTGTAATTGGTATAAATGGGGAGTATTTTCCATCCAATGCAAGGTAGGATTTTTTATTTACAGTACATGCCTTCTTAACCAAGATCCCTGCACTGTACTGTACTGCGTGTACTAATAGGCAATTGCGTATACATGCTAGTATGTATAAATAGCCACATCCTTCTCTCTTCCAAAATTAGTGTAGGATTTTAATTAGTTTAATAGATTATAAGTAATGTAATTACCGTGGTTATTTATTTAAGTATGAAATAAATGAATCTATTAGCTGTCTAGAGTTAAAAATTTGCCTTTTCATGAAATATTTCATTATTACTGTGACCATCTCAACAAAAATATGCAACATTGAAGAGCGACCATCAATAAAAATACCGCAATTTTTGTCAAAATCCTTAAGGAATGCTACTGTATTAGGTTGACTAATAAGTCATAACCGTTTTATTTCAGAAAAAAATCATAAATAATTACTCTTCGTTGCTGTTCATAATAATTTAGTAGTGACAATTTACATTATATATATTGTTCGGCAAATCTAAATCAACTGATTATTTTATATATACAATATATTTGAACTTACGTCATAGGTGGATTTCCTTTGATGATATTCACATGAAACACAAAGCCGTCGACAATATATCGCGGCATCTCCTGCTTCCTTCGTTGCGGCGTAACAGATTGGCGACGTTCCTTCGGCGTTAATAGAACCAGTGGTTTTTCATCTAAAAAAGAATAAAACGTAAAATTTGATCAAATGTTTTGTATATTTCTATTTATTAGATGTCTACTTAACGCAACAGGCAAAAGCACTCAACAATTCACCCAAACAGAAAGAACAAGCTGATAGTTCCTGTATAATTTACTCAAAATAACCCTCCTATTATGAAACGGTAATTTTTGTCCTTTACTTTAACGTTTATTAATTTTAAACATTCCGATTCATGCTTAAAATGCGGCTGTGCCCATTTTTTTATAAAACAAACTTCCACAGTAAAAAAAACGAATTGTTGATGTCGATTGATTTTAATATCTCGCAAGTAAATCAAGTTTTATTTTCGTTTTTTGCTAACATTTTCTTTCAAATTAAAACTACAATATATTTGCAAGCGATACGATAGTTGTTTTTTGTTTGCCAGACACTGTCCTAGCAGGCAAAACCCGGTTACAGGTAATTTACATAAATTGTCAAGTATTCATTGACAGATTTTGAAACTGGAGTTATTCGCATTTCATATTAATTTATAAAAGGTGTGTTCGATTTTTTCAATCATTAAACTATGCAATATTTGTTGAGTTTTTGATGCGCGCTAAATGTAAACCTAAAGAACTTTACTAATATATATCGCTTTAAACGTGAAAATTGTAATTTCAAAAGCATTAATAACTACCATACATTGACTCATAAATGGACAGAATACGTGATACCCGTATATTTAGAACAACTTATCTTAGTATCATTTTGTCGTATTCTTGTCCGAAATGGCACTTTACCTGAACATAAAATCAATTTTTCTGATTGTGTTAAAGTGATGCGGTAATTGTAAAATTTTGAATATGTGCATAATTTTATATTTTACACAACTTATCTTAATAACATTTTGTAGCATTATTGGCTAAAATGGCACTTTACCTAAACATAAAATCACTTTCCCCCATTACCAGACTCCCCTTAAATTAAAAAAAGTAAAAATATGCTTGAAATTCATTTCGGACCAGGCAGGGGTTGATTCCAAAATCTCAAAACTAGACTCCAAAATTTTTGATCACTTATACCTATAGTGAAACCGAGCTGGGGACACACACTATAAATATAGGTAGGAAAAGGTCGGTATAAACCCAAAAAAATTGATAACATGACAATCGATAAAATATAATCTTGGCAGGCAATACACCTCAATCAGTAATTTTCTTCATTGAGATATCCGTTCGTTATATAGCAATTTTTAATGCAAGGATATATTATGTGATTTAACAAAAAAATGGATAGAAAATTACCAAAAAATCAAATTAGAATCTCCTGAAAAAGAAAAGTCGCCTATACTTATTTTTAATTTTCAATGATAGTTATCAATTTCTCCATAAGTTTTCCAATATATAAATTTCTCTGTTTTGTAATTTAAGTTACATTAAGGATTTTTACAAGAAGGATTTTGAAACTTGATTTCGTAGGCTGCAAAAACCTTGATAAGATTAGGCAGATAAATTCGCAGCTATTTTTCTATTATGTTTTGTTTAAACCGCACACTTGGAAATATTTAGAAATTAAACTGTATGAGCCAAAGTAAGAGAGTGAGTGATTAAGGAAGGCATAATTATTATAAAATTCATGTTCTAGGAGTACTCGATGTTTGATAGCTCATCACATCCTTATCGGATTTCCTTTGGAAAAAAATATGGAAATTTTCCAATCGGTTGTTTCATTGATTTCTTTTGAGTGGATTTTATATTATTAATTTAGAAACATTAGGTGGACCTTTATAATTTTATTGTCCAAAATCGAACTTAAAAGATTGGGACAGAGTTCTATTGGTTCTAATCGAAAGCATAGCGATTCAACTGACGATGAGTTCAGAGACAGTTTACAGAAGTTTTAAGTTCAAAAATTAAAAAAATGCACAATTCTTTAAAATATTTAACAAATCTAAATGATCACGCGGGCTCGATAGATACTTTTTAAGAGCCGCAAAGTACCGAAGATTGGAGGTTGCCCATGATAAAGTGCTCATTGTTCTTTCATTGATTTCTTTTGAGTGGATTTTATAATTTTATTGTCCAAAATCTAACTTAAAAGTCATGTATATGACACACTAAACATGTAAAGATTGAGATATAGTTCTATTGGTTCTAATCGAAGGGTAGCCATTCAACTGAGTTCAGAGCAAATTTACAGAAGTTTTCAGTTGAAAAATTAACAAAATGCACAATTCTTTAACAAATTTAACAAATCTAAATAATGATCACGCGGGCTCGATGGATAGTTTTTAAGAGCCGCAAATCGCCAAAGATTGGAGGTGGCCCATAATAAACTGACTTTAAAGTTAAATACTTAAAAACTCAGTTTCAAAGAAGTTCGAACAAACTATATGCCTATTTAATGTACAGCATTTTAATGTTGATATCATGTGTAAACTAACCTTGTTGTTCCTGTTCTTGTTGTGATGACTTCTCCTCCAATTGTTGAAAAGAATGTTCACTTTCAATCACAGTCTCGCCCTCTTCTTCTTCTTCATCAGTCATAACACTAACAACTTTACTGCCACTTCGACTAGCACTTAACTCTTGTAATTTTCTCTGATGCTGTTGCTTCTTCACGATCATTTGTTTTTTTCTCACTACCTGTGGATGATGCTTGGGTTTTAATAATAGAACGTTTAGGTGATGTTTCACTTCAGATTCAACACTAGCACCACCACCATCATCCACTTCCTGTACCATGGTCTCTACCTCTTCTTCGCCAACAACTTCGCGTTGATTTTGCTGTGATTGCTGATAGAATATTTCTACTTGTTCCGTGTCCTCATGCTCCTGTTCCTTGCTTCCACTCACTTGTCGCTTAATCGTCGCTTTTTTAACAGTAGATGTGGTAATTGCCGGTGTCGAAAAGCGTCGCTTCTTATGCAATGTCAACGCAACTTCACGTCTTGGTATTGGCTGTGTTTGGTTTAAAGGTGTTTCATCAAATTCACTAATAGTTTGGCTGTCGTCTTCGTCTTCATCGTTGACAACAACGTTAAAAATTTGACCCATTTGTTCTTCCTCCTCCTCTTCCTCATCGTCCATTGGAATTGTGGTGCTAGTGTTTGTACTATCATGTTTGCGTTGTTGCTGGGATTGCGAGTCATTATTTCTTGGTATCTGTAAATTTATAAGTAACAAATTATAAAGTAGTATAACTAATAAGTAAAATAGTATAGTTACATTGAATTAAATTTGAAAGTGAGCAACACTTATAGTGTTTTATCGTAAAGCTAGCTCACTTTTTATGTGTGAACATTCAAATGTTACACTAAATGTAAACAATTTTTATGACAATTAATATATAAATCATACCTGATTGACTTTTGCAGCATTCAAAAGTGCCGGCGATTTCATTGTTTGCTGCTGTTGCTGTTGTGCAGGAGATGGGCGACGAATAGGAGTCAGCGTAGGAATCACCTCTTGATATTCAAGTTTAACACGCTTTCCAGCTTGCTGTTGTTGTTGTTGTGAGGTGGCAGACGTCGTACTTGGGGTTGAATAACATTGCGGACGCTTTTTCGCTTGTTGTTGCTGATGCTGAGGTGGGTACAAACTCGGTGGCGTTAAATCGGGTGGTGGTTCACTCTACAGGAGAATAAAACAACGTAAATCTAAAAAAATCATAAAGTCATATGACAAACCTCGTCGCGGGTGAGTCCCTTAATTTGTAACTCTTCAGCCGTACGAATAAAGCCGGTAAGCGTTTCTTCGCCCACTTCTACCTCACCACGGTACATAAATTCCAGCAGCTGGCACATCACCTAAAACAAAAAGCAAATAAATAATAATCAACTTCGAACGTAACAATTAACAATTAAAATTAATGCTTTTTTTTATCTTTTCTTTCATTTCCTATTTATAACTTTGTAATTACTTTAAAACAAAATAATAGTAGAAAGAAATAACCAATGTGCGATTAAATAATCTAAATTTCGTAGCAAAGTAACAATAATTTGATCTGAGAATTTAAAACTTTCAAAAGTTTCACAAAGTTTATTTAAAACTATTTTTTGCCTTAGTGTAGGAAGCTTTCGTTACTTTGGTGAATAACTAAAATTTTATGCTTGTAACAAAAAATATTTAAAAATCATTTATTAAGTTACCTCATATTCAACTCCATTCATGAAAACAATCGGATGCTTGCATGGATTCTGAGCAAACAAATGGCGAAAATACGGCGAACAAACGCTTAGCACAATCTTATGCGCTTTCAAGTGGCGTCCATCAATCGCGAGCGTAACATCCACCAGCTGTTCGGCATGAAGTAGCGAAGCCAATCCACTTTGCATCGTTTCGGCAAAATTGTCCCAACATAACGAGAACTGTTTGTCCATTATTGCGCTGCCTCCGTTTTCTTCGCGCGTCCTAAAATTGTAAACAAAACAAACCGTTAGAAAGAAAATAAGTAATAAGAAAGCACAATATTTGAAAATTGTCGGTAATTTGACAAGCGTTTATTAAAAGAAAAATTATTCACAAACCACTGTCGTTTATTTATATTCTAACGAAAAACCTCTCAAATTATATCCAAAACAACGAACATAACCTCACATTTTATCCCAGCATTAAAACTTGCCGAAAATTACAAATTTATGTACAATAAGCGTTGCATTTGTGTGCATTCTACGATGTCCTATTGACATGACACCCAATGCAAGCCGTAAAGATTCATAAAAGGAAAAAAAACACTCAAAATCTAAACGACAAAATGGCGTCTAAAATTGCACATCTTCATTTCCGATAAAAGTAACATAAACACCCTCGTAATTCTATAATGCTATACTCACCAGATCGATTAATTAATGATGTTGCTTTTTTATTCAATTTCGGGTAGTAGTGCAATAGAAAAGTGCTTTATTTTGCGAATATTTGCGGCGCGTCGAAGGTACGCTTTATGACGCATGCGAATTGCCAACCTTACTGACCTTACTAAAAATGCTAAATTTATATAGATTATGTGAGGCATGTTTCAAGTAATTTACGCGTTTTTGTAAGCGGTTGATAGATTGTTTACATTTGAAATAGAAATTTGAATTGAATTTATTGTTTTTAATTAAATTGGATGAAGTTCCACTTTCTGATCGTAGGTAGTCACTACGCCTCTACCTATAAAGTTTCACCTCCGAATCAAAGAGGTCCTTGAACATCAAATTTGACATTCGAACAAGAGAATAAATCTATATACAAGTGTGAGTTACATTTCGTACGGCGAGGCTTTAACTTTTTAAAACAATTAACATGTCAATTACTGTATGAATTTATGTGATTGAGATCTATATTACTTGTCACGCAGTACGAATCATACGCAGTGAGACAATTAGGTTCTTGTCCTATATTTTAGCAATAACTAGCAGTTGCGTCGACGAAAAGTAACTTGTGCGGCTCAGGTAATAAAAGAAGATGGCCCTTTTTTAGTCATTTCAATAAAGAGTTAGACTTCGGTTACATTAGATCAGAATTCGTACGTAATTTTGTTTCTACGAATTTGTACGAATTGTTGAAAAGTTGTCAGATATAAATAAGTCTAAAACTAACATTAAATCGCATGAAATCATTTTGGACATAATTGTACATTAAAATGTTTTTATTTTTCTATAAGAATCAGTATCAATTATATCGCTGATGTGTAAACAACACTTTTTTATTGTACGCTAAATATGTCGAGTTCTGTACCAAAAAAAAAAACATTTTGTGGGAAGTGTTGCAAATTTAATTTAACTTTGAGAAGAGAGCAGCTGATTACCGTGAATTGCTGAGCAATGCATGCTCCACTAATAAAAACGTATGATTACTATAGTTCTGGCGATTTAAAAGTGAAAATTTTGACATTAGTGACAAATAATGCGACAGATAGAGTTAGAAGGCGGCGAGTTGGAGACATTATTGGTCGAAAACTTATGCCAACTTAACTAAACTATCATTGAAGAACACAATCAATAACATTAGCAACAATTGATGCAATTGGGCCGAGTATTGAAGATGAAGCGCAGCTCAATGCACTAAAAGACATTGTAAAGTGATCTTTTAGCACAACAACAGTCGGCCACGCGTGCGGCCACATGTCGCAAAAGTGGTTAACGATACATTGGAGATGATGCATTAGAAGGTTTTATCTTAAAAAATTGTCCAACAAATACAATTTATGCATGTTTATTACTGTTATTTAATGATATCAAATATAAACAAAAAATTGTATTAATGCGTTTAACTGGTTTGACTCTAGGATAGATAATATAGACCTGTTCAACCCAAATGTCCCAGATTAAGGATTACGGACTTTACTACACAATAGTTTGTCACAAATGAGTAATGAAACAAAGTAATTAAACTTATTTTACATTGTTCATACTTTTGAGCATAATTTTTTTTTTGTAGAAACATTTAAATTAGACGCAATTTTTGTCGTCCAAGTTTAAGATAGAATCAATAATTTTAAACATCAAATTTTGTTGATATTTAACTCAATATAGAAAATGTTATTAAAATTGCAATAAGAAGTAACAATTTTTTTTAGTTTTATTTTGGTGCACTAGTAGACGATTCTCAAATGTGTTATATCGGAAGTTACATTTTAATAACAAACGTTTTCAACCATTTTGTGTGATATTTGAAACTAATGGTCCACCGCTATCGCCTTTGCACGCATCTGACTTACCATCTTCTGAAATGGCACAAAAATTTGAATCATGCACGTAATACTCTAATCCTTCGATACAATAATCGACCACTTCAACTTCAGTCACTTTGAGCAGCTCCTAAGGTCGACCATACTCGTACGTTGCACCCCATCCAGAAACAATGCCCACTTGGCCTATAGATTGTCGAAACATTGACGAAGAAATTATTTCAGCCCTTTGTGGAGAAAGATTGATTTTTTCATCAACGATAAGTATAGCCATATGACCGTCAAAATCTTCCAAACTGGGATCCCAGTTTGGATGTATAATAGCTTTCGGGCACAAAAATCACGACATCCAAATAAAATTCAAATCTGTTATACCAGCGATCTTCAAATTTTGTTGAATTGTGGACCTCTTAGAACTGAAATAGGGGAATTCTATCTCATTAAAAAAAAACTTTTTGGGGTTAGAACCCATACTTTCATTAGATACATAAAATTCCAATATTTCACATTTTTAGTTATTTTTTTGCCGATTTAAGTTTTTCAATTTTTTATTTTGTCTATTTGACTGGGTTACGAAACCTTGGAGTTCCACAGAAAAAAAAACGGACATCTGTCATCTGTCAAGAAGAAACAAAAGTGTGAAATATGTATGTGACACAATATTTTGAAACTGTTCAGGGGATAGGTGCATATTTAAACACCATGACAGAAATGAATATTGGAGTTTCTTTTGTAAATATTTAGTACATGCAGATTAAATTTTAGTTCTCAGAGAATAAATCTAAACAAGCAGTTATCGTGAGGTGGTAATTCGTACATGGATTGGAGAGAATTATTAAAGTTTTGGGCAATTTCTACGATATAAAAAACGGCGAAAATCTGCTCATCTATTGTTTCCTACTGTATGATCGATAATTTCGTATTTTGTATTTCACAAACTGGCTGACTAAAATCAAACTTTGGCCGGTTAATGTAAGACAGTGTTGACCGTTTCCCGAATCTACGCAGTGCGCAGCTGTCAAAATGCTCATTTCGGAAAGGATGGTTCTAGCGCAAAAATATATTCCATCATAATTAAGCGGTACCATATATGGAAAGTCTTCAATTGCTACATTACTACCACCCACAATCTTATCGTCATGTGTATAACGCTCTATAAACAAAGCAATAATTAAATGTCGCAGTACCTCGGTTAACGAACTTAATTCGTTTTAAAAGCACGTGCGTTAACGAAAACAGATTATTTGAATTTACATGCAATTCGAATAATTTGTTCCAAATTTAAAAAATATATACAATTAAATTATAAATAAATATAAAGAATTGGTAAATCTTAAATCAAATTCAAGGAGAAATAAATAAACGAATTTTAATTGAAAGAAATAAAATATAGGCGTATCAAATAACATATTACAATATAAACAAACAAAATCTCTAAAAAATGATTTATATATATATTCATTAATTTTAAGTACTAACCAAGATTAATTGGAATATTTACTTTTTTCACTGTTGGTAGAGATAAAGCGGTAGCCGAGGATTTAAAAGTACCTTTAATGCCGAGGTGCATATTAAATATTTTCAGAAATCAATTTTTATAATATGTATTTACTTTCTTTTCTTCTTTTTATAGTCTAGGTGACGTTTGCGTTGATTGCGCAAATCCAACATTTTTTCTAACTCCTCACACATGGGTGGAGATACTCCAATTGATATTATAATCTTTTTCTCTTAACCTAATCTAAACTCTCAAAGTTATGCTGCGGTAGGAAAGTCTCTATCCCAACATTTTGCAACCACTCCCAATACAGATATCCTCCAATTGAGATCATACTCGGTCTTTTGACCTAACTTAAACCTCGAAGACCGGTCATACTCGATTTCAACCTAACCTAAGCCTCGAAATTCATTACAGTCACTAACCCAACCTAACCTAAACCTTAAATTCCAACATTTTTTCTAACTCCTCACACATGGGTGGGGATTCTCCAATTAATATTATACTCTTTTTCTCTTAACCTAACCTAAACATCGCAACCGGTCAAAATCTCTAATACGGTGTGTGTCTCTCTCTTTTCATCCTCGATGTTGTTAATGTTGTGAGATGCATTTAATTTCTAGTGTTGAACGGTTTTAGAACTTGTCTTAAGAGTAGAGTTTTAATCATTTAATAAGCATTTCCTTCTTCTAAGTTGTTTAAAACCGAAAACCCAGAACCCAAATTTGGCAACGTGCCAGGTCTCAGATTCACGTTATAAAGTGTTAGTTTGGGGTGTTGGGCATTTCCAGAACTTGCCTTAGAAGTAGAGAGTACTATTTGACAATTTCTCCTTATTGTAAATACTGAAAAACAGGAAATATAAAACAGGATTCTGTTTTCAAACCCTAATACTATATTTTAGAATATTTCGTTCAATACAGGCTTTTTTTAAATCTGGAATTAAGGGTCCCAAAAACTTGAAATTAGTTTTCTTGAAGACAAGATCAAAAATTCTCAAAAACTAGAGTCTATTGGAACGCGCATGTGATGCGCATCTCATTCTCCTTCCTCACGTGCTCATAAAAATCAAGCAAAAATAGTGCAGTCAGAGTGGAAACAATTTTGTTATAAGAACGCGGAAATAAACGTATAAAGCATATTATATCGTTTTGCGGAAATGGAAAAACTTTTTCTTTAATTATCGAATAATAACTAAGTGGCAAAGTTCTTTCGCTTGACGGCAAGAATTAACACATTAATTTTACATTTTCTGCTAGTCGATAAAGTTTTAATTTTTCCAATAATTATACCGTCATTAAAATAAAAGTATTAGTATTTAATAATATAACATACTTACTTATTAGTTTTAAGTGCTATTATCAAACGTTTTTATTCAATAATTTCTTGAGATAAGTCAGTTATTACGTAAATTCGAAAGTTGAGGGTTAAGGGCTTGCCTTTTGTGCACTTTATATAAAAGTTGGATTGTTTATTATAAAAATCGATTAACAAAAAAAATACACAATTTGTACTTAATTAAGTGCACTAAACTATTTATTTATATTTAGTTTAAATCTGAAATTTTGGTACTCTTGGTAAGATGTTAATTTTTAATCAGTTTTGTCTCATAAAATAAATATAAACTGTGTAAAGTGAAAAACATTGTAATCAAATTTGGTGCTGGAAAATTTTTAGATTGCAATATGATAAAGAGTACCTACTATTGGTTTACATCTAACAAATCTAGATATTCCGTTTTGCCTAAATTTTCATTCAAACTACCAAAATCGTTGCGAGAGTGCAGTATATTCCTTCTATCAAAGGTTGTACTAAATCCATTAGATTTACATCCGATTACCGCCATTTCCATTTTGCTAATCTCATTCGCAACCTATGTTGGCTTCTTCTGCATGGCTGCATATGATGTGGCCACAAACGAGCACATCGAATTACTGCCGCAGAAGATATTTCGAATGACTGTTTACGTCCATGTAAATCAATCATGATCAGTTCATAGTAAACAATTTGATAATAATAATGTAATGGTACTCATTATTTATTTAATATTCATTGAAAGGTGGCGAAAGTGAAAACATTTTCATCATAAATTATAACAAATTGATGATAAATTACCTCAAGTAGGTATAATTACTAAATACTATTTTAGTTCTCTTTTGAAATAAATGCCTTACAAGTGCTCTGACTAAAAACATTAGAAATATTTTACTAACATATAATTAACTGTAAATTCCTTAATTTTTTTCTGAATTATTTCTCTTTTACATTTATCAGTAGAGTGTAGAACGATATGGCCACTTGCACTACCTAAAAATATCAAGTATTAAACATATTTAGAATCTATTTTATAATCAGTATCAGCAATTGATTACTTGAAGTAATGAATAGTTGTTGATCAAGTATAGATTTCCAGCTTTCAGTTGGAACTCGATTTGTGACTGGGCCATGATCAATATAATTGATTTACGCACATGCAG